>CAUYQU010041234.1:0-133901 GCA_963574635.1 Cheracebus regulus | reverse complement strand
CTATCCTAACCAAACCCCTCCTCTAACCTGTGTCCTCGAGGGACACCCCTTCTCTCACTCCTTTTTAGTTATACCCTCATGCCCAGTTCCCTTGCTAGGAAGAGATATTCTCCAAACTGTGGGAGCCACTCTCCAACTCAGTAATCTCACATGCTTAACCAAAGTTATAAATGCCTCCCTTCCCTTCCCCTGTGTACCTGTTACTCTAGTTCCACAGCTAAAGGTATATGGGCAAGCCGAGTTTCTATCCCTTCTTACACCTCCTCCTCCCCGTCCCCCGAAACAAATGAGCTATCTTCCTCCCTGTAGTAGTCTGTCTCTCTTTAGCGTCATCTTTAGTAGCCGCTGGAATAGCAAGCAGAGCGATGGGCTACAGTGTCACTTCAGCTGCTCAACTGGAGAACAAGCTCCGTGTGGCCATTGAAGCCTCAGCTGCCTCTCTGGCCTCCCTCCAGCAACAAATCACGTCACTACACCCGGTTCCTACAAACTCATATGCGAGAAATTGGATGAGTGGCCGTCAACCAAATGCTGCTTCATCCCTTCGTCCGGTTCTCAGTCGAGGCACCAGCCAACTGACCTGTCCCCCTTACTTCGCTGCTATTCAGCAGGAAGTAGTCAGAAAGAGCGGCACCCTCTATGTATCATCAAAAGGTCGGAATGTAAGGCCGGTTGCCTTGCTGGGAGCTCGGACGCACCTCCCCCCTCCTCCTTTTTTCCCTTTTACAAGTCCTGAGCAAGCTCAGACATGCCCCGAGCAAGCTCAGACATGCTCGGGCATGTTCCCTTCTCCCTTGCTCGCACAGCCTGGTCTTCTCTTAAAGAGCCCAGTATGCAAACAAGGTGCTGCAACCATAGCTTCTTAACAACCAATAGCAGGCAAGTAATTCCAACAAATAACAAGCCAAGTCCTAGGTCAAGGCTTGTAACTTACCCAATAGCAGTCTTGCTCTCCCTCAACCAATCGAGCTGTTTCACTCCCTATAAAACCCCCTGTCTGAGAGGAGTCTGTGTGACTTCTCCGGCCCCTCCTGTCTGGACCGCAGAACCTCACCTGGGAGCCTGAATAAATTCCCTTGCATTGGATTACTTTGGTGCTGGCCTCAGTTTCTTCATTTTATCCTCGGAAACAAACCTCACACTCATTGCTTATCTTGTATGCTTTCTGAGTTAAGTAAGACAGAGAAGAACAAGTCAGTTTTTCAGTTATTCCCAGGTGGATTAGAACAGACACAAGTAATAATCTGCAAAGAAGGTACACTCTCTCTTTCTGGTTCAAAGAAAGGAACTGGGAACTGGGTTGCTGCCACTCTAGACCAAGATTGTTTCCACCAGGGGAGAGAAGTGGGGCAAAGAGGAGTAAAACATCACAAAACTTCACTGATATTTCAAAGATAGCCTTTTCTTGATTGGGTGTTTGCTTGGTTGCTATAAACCTTTGATTGTTTTCCAAAACTTTTATAAATTTGGTTCACACAACCTCTGGTTGATTTGGGGTTTGTTTGTTTTAAATGCTTTTTTGAGAGAACACGAGTTTGGAGTTTCCTAGTCCACCATTTTGCTAATGCCCCATCATTATTATTTTAAGTGGATTTACCACATGCCAAAAAATGCATGGAGCTTAGTATTTTCCGTTTGCCCTGCAGACCCACTTTCACCTTCCATGTCTTTTGGTGTCCCCGTAGGCTGATCTGTACAGTCTGTACCAGTGGGTTCCCTGCTCCAGTGAAAGAAAAGGGCAACTGTGCATTTCATTCCCTTCCTGCAGTATGCGCAGGTTGGCTGTGTTTTCCATAAAATGCCACAGCTGCTATCCAGTAACATTCTCCCTATGGTTACCCTCTCTGAGATCTGGAGCTGGCACACTTCCCTTCAGATTCAAGAGTAATAAAGAGCTCATGCATCATTATCAGCTTCTGCCATTTTAGCCCAGGGTCTTTCAACATCCCTTGTACATGTCCCTACATCTTTCCACACTATTTTAAAGTACTCTTTTATTAACATTCATCCCTGAGTAACCGTTGGAGAATGCCATCTGTTTCCTGCTGGAACTCTAATGGACATACTGCCCCACTGGCTGCTTTTGCTCTTTCAGAGAAATGCATCTCATTCTGGAGAAATGTGCTTGGATACTGGTAGATTCTGGAGACTACTTTGTGTCAAGAGATAGAAATTCATTTCCCTGAATGAATTTATAATATTCATCAGGGTTGGTAGTCAGCTTGATGTTCAGAAAATGTCCCTTATTGAACACATACCCTTGGTCATATCCTATAATCTGAAACAGGAACCAATTTATGGCTCAAATACTACAGGGCAAGACTGCTCTCCCTTCATGGGCAGGCAGTGCAGAGCAGCAATATCTCATCACAGTGGCCTGTCCCAGCAGTGACCTGTCCTGCCTTCCCCCAGACTGAGAAAGCTAGTGCATCCTGTGTCCAGACGAACTGTCCATAGGGTGAGATCAAACATTAATTGTTCTCTCTTGAATTCATCCTTCTCACTATTGACATCCTTTCTTAAACACAGACCTGATGAAGCCACTCCTTTGCCAGAAAGCACCAGTGGCTGACTTTGACCACAAGACCAGGATGAGAAATACTCAACATGTGAGCAGTCACTCCTGCTCTCACCTTCCATGATATGCTCATCCTGTAAAGCTGCTGTCAGTCTTCGACGCCTTCCCATTCCAGCTTTCCAGGCAGACACTATTTATAGTGCTCTCCACTCAGTGTAAATGTCTTTTACCACCTTGTTCTTCAATATATAATGTGCTTCAAATTCAAAACCATGGCATTACACAACATGGTCCCAAGTCATCTAGGCAAGCATCTTAGCACTTTTGTCCTATTCTTTCGTGCCATATCTTTAACACTTTGCACTAGTCATAGCAAATATTGGGTGTTTTAAATATATGTTAGACCAATATTTATACAGTCCTATGAATTAAAGTTCTCTGTATTATACACATGCACATGAAACATTTAAGTCTGGAGCTAACCATAGTTTGAGTCAAATGTATTTGCTGTATTACAACAGCACCAGATAGTATTTGTAAATTAGCTTAGAATATTTGTTCATACATTTATTTGTACAATTTAAAGAGTAGAAAAGGGCTATTAGATGAAAGTTGAGAAATATTTTTTATAGAGTAAAAGCTACCCGTTCAGGTTGATGTGCCTTCAACTAGTCTTTTCAAGCAAAGGGCTTGATGACATTGGTTTTCTCACAGGTGAGGGGACATAACGTTCACATGTGTGATTGACTCTTGTTTTCTCTGTAGCTCAGCTCTCTGGACTGTAGCTTATTATGTTTGAGACAAGCCCCAAAGCAAATCACAAATTATTGTCATTCTCCCAATTTTACCTCTCCTTGGAAAAACCAATTACATCATTTATCTGCTGACTGTTTTTAGGTGTAAGCTCATTAACACTAATTTACTGAATTTGCATTAGAATTTCAAATTTAGTTGCTTTAACAGAAGAGTAAAACAAAACCACTATCTTTTAAAATAGAGTTAAAATTTTTAAGTGTATTTCGAGAAAAGAAACCGAATCACAAATACAAACATCTCCTACTTATAATGCCAGTAGGGAGCATAGCAAGTTGATAGATGAATTTCAGTCCAGCAAGATTTACTGAGAGACTGCTGTGTCAGGACAGGCTGAAGACTGGAGGAGGCTGAAGGTCAAGGGAGGCCACTGCCCATCCTCCCAGAGCGTGCAGGCTTATGGAGATGGAAGAGGTACACAAATTGTTGTAAATGTTGTAACTCAGTTATTAATTTTAAACTGAACTCTTGAGATAATATTTTCAAGCACTCTTTATGGAGCACTTATTGTGTGATGAGCAATCATTATTTTGCATGCCTTATGTCACTTAGTTCTCATAATTTTATGAAGTAGGTATTACTCACTCCACTTTAAAGTTGGGGAAAGTGAAGTTCAGAAAGTATGCATAATGCAGGGTGGGTGTGGTGGCTCACAACTGTAATCCCAGCACTTTTGGAGGCCAAGGCGGGCGGATCACCTGAGGTCAAGAGTTTGAGACCAGCTGCCCAACATGCTGAAACCTCGTCTCTACTAAAAATCCAAAAAAAAAAGCAGCTGGGCGTGGTGGTGCACACTTGTAGTTCTAGCTACTCGGGGAGGCTGAGGCAAGAGAATTGCTGGAACCCAGGAGGAGGTTGCAGTGAGCCAAGATAGCACCACTGCAATCCAGCCTGGGTGACAGAGTGAGACTCCATCTCAAAAAAAAAAAAAAGTAAGGATAATGCAAAGTTTAAATTACTCATAAGCAAATGCTCACAAAGAGCCAGAATTTTGGAGTTATATTTTTAGACAGACACACTTTGAAAACATTAAAACCTAAGAGTACAAATCATTCAAACACTGAACTACCATTTCCTGGATAATTCCAGATATTCCAAATACATAGTAGTTGGTAGTTAACAATGTAAAAGCTAGTTTTTGTTCTGAGCAATGTATTTACCAAAATCTTTTTTAAACAAATAAACTCACTGGAAAATATTTTCAAAATCATTTATAAAGCCACAAAAACAAATTTACACCTAGAAAAAAAAAGATTGTAGATTGTGATCTCAGCACAGGATTTATCTTTATAAATAACCCAGGGTAATATGTGGATGTGTGGCTGAAAGTGATAAGATTATAGAATATCAACTGGAAACATAGTCACAATAGTGGAGTCTGGGGGAATTTGGCATAATTGAAATAGCTTTATTATTGTTGTTGTTTTAACATATTTTGAAAGTGGAAGCAGTGAGCTAGGACAGAAAAACACTTTTGCTGTGAGGGACTTTGATTTCTCTATAACTTCCAAAACAGGAAACAAACTATGGAATCTAATTACTTCCACTAAGAAACTACAACTGCTAAAATTTCAAGAAATATACCTCTCTTTCAATGCAGCATCTCTAGACTCCTTAGAACGTGACCCTGAAAGCAGTTTTCACATTTTGAAGAACCCGGTTTAGCTACAGAAGAGTTCCAGGACTTGAGTCTTACATCTACTCTTATTTGCAGAGAGGCCAGAAATATGTCAGCAGACACAGCTGAACAAAATCTGAATGTCCTTCCAAGAGCTCCCTGCACAAATGTCCCGCACTAATACAAACAAGCTGAGGGAACTTCTCTAAGAAGATGGCTCAAGAATCCCACAACCATGATATCCTCTGTCAGGGAAACTTCTCTTTGGCTGGAAGTAGTGGGCCAGAAGGTATTTCAGAGTCTTTGGAAAGAAAGAAAATCGAGGAATCTGAGTTGCATATATAAATTCTTGGGTTTTTAGTCTAGGGTTCTAGAACACCCAGGCAGTGTTTGTGTTTGTGCTTTGTGCATTAGGGGGAGAAATGAGAGAGCCAGAGATTGCTTTAGTTTGTCAGTGACATAGTTGAGTTCTTAAGCAAACCCACTTCAGAGCTAGGCAGTGCAAATTCAACTAGTGAAAATTCTGAAACCTAAAAAAAAAAAAAAGCAACTGTCAATTTTAATCTTGGAACAGGATTTATTTAATGGGATTTATTCTGTTTGTGTACATCTGTGTGTGTGTGTGTGTGTGTGTGTGTGTGTGTGTGTGTCCCAAAGTACAAAGATAATGTAATACTAACCAGAAACACAAATTCAAAAGTTCAAGTTCTGCCATTTACCAGCTGCGTAGCCTTGAAATTTTGCTTCATTTTTGTCAGCCTTAAATTCTTCATCTGTCAATCAAAGATGGTGAAAGTACTTACTTCACAGGCTTCTTGTGAGGAGTAAGGGAGGTCAGTGTTTAACACTGTGCCTGGCACTTAGTAAGCATTTCATCTCATTAGATATCACCATTATTGGCTGGGCGCAGTGGCTCACGCCTGTAATCCCAGCACTTTGGGAGGCGGGGGTGTGTGGATCACCTGAGGTTAGGAGTTCAAAACCAGCCTGAGCAACATAGTGAAACCCTGTCTCTACTAAAACACAAAAATTATCTGGGTGTGGTAGCACACACTTGTAATCCCAGCTACTCAGGAGGTTGAGGCAGGAGAATTGCTTGAACCCAGGAGACGGAGGTTGCATGAGCCAGTATCATGCCACTGCTCTCCAGCCTGGGCAGCAGAGCAAGATATTACCATTATCAGCACAGAGCTGCTTCAGATAGTCATATAAGTCTAACCTTTAACCAAGCATTACTTGCTGAGTCTTTAAAAAATTACTGGCTGTCTTTCCCTCCCTCCCCTCCCTAGCTATTTTCTAACATTGAAGACTTCACCTGGGAAGTCAATAAAGTCTCATTTCCTAGAACTGAAGTAAGTGTGTCCCCTCTACTAGGTTCCTTCTCATGCATTCTCAGAGGACCCTCTCCTACAATCCCGCTAGACTTCTCCAGGGATGACCCAAACCCCACTGGTCAGTTGGTACTACAGGTTCCTATCAAAGAAAAATACTGTAAAATCTCCTGGGGCATTTCCAGAGGTCAGACAAATCTCTTTGTGTGATTCCCAGCTCTCGTGGTGAGGGTCGGTGAAGATGCATTGGGCATGGCAAAGAGGGAAGGTGGGAAGAACCTTCTCCGACAGTGTGGTCAAGACTGGCTTGACGCTGGGCCTGGGACAATGTGATCTATTCCACACCTGCAGGAGGCAGACCAGGTAAGCAAGAGAAAGTGGAAGATACCATCTTATCTAGACTTCCGAAGGTTTTCATTCCATTCAGATCAGCTTGATAAGACACCCTAATCTATACCAGCGTTTTTCAAACAGGGGTTTCAAGAGCTTTCTGAGGACTGCAGAAAGCAGAGCTGTGGAACTTGGCAGGAGCTTTAGCACAACTTCCTGCTGGAGCTGGGTCAGCATCTTCAGCGCCGTTCTCCTGGCGCCTGAGCGCCATAGGCTATCTGACCTTTCAACACTTTCCTTCCTCCACGCCCTTCTGTCTTCTTATCTCCACTGTACCTCCTCTTTGGAAGAGGATTCTTACCTAGGTTGTTACAGGGGCCTACCTTTCAATAAAGATATTCACTAGGGGTTTCAAAATCACCCTGGTGAAACTGAACTACGCACCAGGTTGATTCCTCCCTCCCTTCTTTCTTCTCTACCTTTCTTTCTTCCTCCCTTCTTTCCTTTCTTCCTTCTTTTCTTCCTTTTTTCTCCCTCCTCCTTTTCCTCTTTCTTTCTTTTCTTCCCTCTCCCTCCCTTCCTCCCTTCCTCCCTTCCTTCCTTCCTTCCTTCCTTCCTTCCTTCCTTCCTCCCTTCCTCCCTTCTTATGTATTTACTGACTGTCTGCTATGTCCCTGGCACTGAGACTCTGTCAGTTGCATACACTAGGCCAGGCTCTTGAATTTGCAGATGACAGCAAATCGTGTTAAGTTACCAACACCTTGAAAGAGAAGAACATTTATAGATGTGTTGAATAAATGCACTCGAACTAATGAGAAAACTTATAAAATGATTTGGACTCATATAAGTTTAGATTTAAGGTACCATAGAGGCAATCAGCAAACCACTGGGAGAGCTGAAATGAGATTGATAGGGCAAAATAGATGAGCAAATCAAATCAAATGTATTTGTTAAGCACCTTCCATTCATTCTGACCTGTGCCAGGGACTATGGGAGATGGGAGGAAAGCAGAAAAGATGCTTTGAGGTGTCTTGAGAGAGATGTCATTAGGAACCACTGATCAGTGACACTCTGCATGGATTTCCTGGGGATTTCTAGGCCTGTGGCTATGAAACAGCCACAATCACAGCAGAAGTTTAGCAGTTGCCTAGGAAGAAGTAAATTCCCGGCTATGAGTCACCCCGTGTCAAGAAGGAGGATTTTTCTGACATCAGTTTCCAAGAAGCTCACCCAGACTTTCTTGCCCAAGAGGGTACTAGACTGTGATGCCACTGGAGCTCGGATTTTATTATTTATTTATTTTATTTTCTAAAGGGCCATTTCAACCAAGAGTGACCTGTGGCCCCTGGAAACCCTAAGCAGCGGTTTGGCATCTTGAGACTCTGTCATGCTTTGTGGAAGAGTCTAGTCCTGTCTGGAAAACAAAATTGGTGGTTTTTAATGTGAAAGAATAATCCTTCTTTCTCTCCCCTAATAAAAGCTCAAAACTCAAAGTAAAAAAGCAATTAGATCCCTTTGGATATCTAAATGTACCACTTACAATCCATTTGATTTTTTCTGAATTATTTTAACATTTGACTACAGATGCACAGTTGCAGGTTTTGAGAATTTTCAAGTTCTCAATATTTTAAATTTTCCATATCCACATTGTTTTAAATGTGAGGCCTAATGTCTTCCAGCCCTAGGCTTGCAAATCCATGATCATCTCTGTGACTGACCCCATAATATTTACTTGTAACATTCATAAAAATACTCTGCATGCCAAAAGCTGCTAGCTGCAGGAAGATGATAAAATATAAAAATATTTAATCAGTCAGTGGGAATTCCCTTACATGTTAAATCAAAGGCTCTCTCCGAGGGCCCACAGTGACCTGGGAAGGCCAGAGGGTTCAACTGCACTGAGCGGCCGCAGGAGGGAATGCCTGCAGAAAACCTACCCTGCTCAGGGCCTCTTCAAGTCCTCCAGAAAACA
The DNA here is from genome assembly GCA_963574635.1 of Cheracebus regulus. Lineage (NCBI taxonomy): Eukaryota > Metazoa > Chordata > Mammalia > Primates > Pitheciidae > Cheracebus > Cheracebus regulus. The sequence goes on along the minus strand of CAUYQU010041234.1, from coordinate 125,319 downwards.
CAGCCCTAAGGAGATGCCCAGCTTCACTGCCAAGGGACTCAGGGGCAGTCGTGTCCAGGCACTGTGTGGCTTTTCAACTGAGGTTTGTATAGGCTGTGCCATCTCTCTCAGGGCTATCTCACCATGTGACATCTGCTCCGTTCCTCTTCCTGCTAACCACCAGGACTCAGTGTTTCTCAAAAAGGAGCGCCACAGAGGCTAAGGAAGAAGTGCTAAGGAAGTAATACAGGAAGTGATGGGGTGGGAGAAATATCCCAGGAAAGGAGTGCTGGATCTAGCCCTGCCTTTACTGTCACATATGTTGAGCGAGTCATTGCATATCTCTGGAAGTTGGATGGATCTGTGGTTTTCAGCCCCGATGGTTCCAACAAGTATCCCTAGGTTACAGAGAGGATAACAAGGGGCGGTTGGGTTTTTATACTCCTCCCCACATTCCTTATGTCAATCAGCTCTGCGTAATCAGTTTTTTGTTTTGGATTACACATCATATTTAACTCACAAAAAGTGTCTTGCTATTAAAAAAAGTTTAAAAACCACTGGACCAATGAAAAAAACCCTGTTTAATATAAGCCTAATTTGAGGCACAATAATATCCCAGACTCCAATTTCCTGCTCATTGGCAGTCCCCACTAAAAGCTAGTTGAAACTAGTTCTTTACATCCCAGTGCCCACTAAGGCGCCGTCAGAGCCTAAGCAAAGCATAGCTGAGGGGCGGGGTTGAGTGTCATAGTCCAAGGATGCTACCCTGCTTTTGCAGAGAAGGATAAAGTTGTAAAGGCTGCAACCCGAGCCAGTTGGCAGAATGCTTTGCACCCCTTTTGCATTACTTTCTACTAGAAAGGCACCAAAGCAGTGTGCTTGTGTTCCTACTGTCTGGTAACATTTTTAAAAACTAAATCAGGTCTTTGAATTTTGATATAACCATTTCCTTTCCCAGGACTCAGGAAATTCACTAGCATTGTATTGGGACACATGTGAGTGACAAACACAATGATAACATAGAACCACTGAGTCTCTCACTGTGGTGCTTTGCTCTTAGGCCAAGTGTGTCCTGAGATGATCCTTCCCAGATGGCTGCTCAGGACTTTATGCAAACTGGCTCTTGAAATGTCCACCAAACGAACTCATCCAAACCCCAGTAGTGGATGCCACCAGCCCAGCTACATTAATCATACCTTCCTCTTTTGTGCCAAAGTCACCTTTTTAAGCCAGATGATTTAAAATCATTCCATCACCCCCAAATCATTTTGTCATTCAATTTCCATCTATCATGCTAGATGTCCTAAGTTTTGTCCTTGATTCAATTTTGTGTCAACTTGGTAATATTGAATCAAAATTCTATTACCAATTCAAACTAAGAGTGACAAAAACAGAAAGTTTTACAGCACAAAGCATAAGATCATTTCCATTTGTCTGCTTAATATTACCTATAATCCTAACATCAAAAGATAGTTTTCACTAGCATTTTCTTGTATGTTCTTTCATATCTTCTTGATATATACGCAATCTTTTTTAAAAGCAGTAAGATCACCAATATATGTAGTTTTGCAATCTGTTGTTTTGACTTTAAACAAGAGCCTAAATTTCTCCCATGTTAACTAATATTCGTCTACAATATTATTTTTAAAGGATAAAAAATAATTCTACAATATAATTCACTATAAAATTAAAACTTTTGATGACGATGTGAGACTCATAATTTATTAACTCAATCCTCTACTGTTGGAATGTTTACTTTTTTCAATTTTTGAATATTAAAAATCCTGAGATGAATATACTTATACCATCATTGTAATTTTTACAGTTGAAATTCCAGTATCAAAAAGAATGTTTTTAATAAATATTAAGGATTTTAAATAAATATTGACGAGTTTTCCTGTGGAAAGATGAAGCTATACTTCTGCCACCATTTTTGGCTTCTTCATTAGCCAACACTAAGTATTATCATTTTTAACCTTTATATAGTTGACGGAGGAGAAATGGTATCTTATTCTTGCCTTTAATTTGAACTTCTTTGCATTATATTAAGAATGAATATTATGTCAAATGTGTATTGGCCATCTGTATTTCTTTTTTGAGCAGAGCCTATGCATGTCCTTTTCCATTTTCCTTTTGTTATATTCATCTCTGATTGATTTCCAAGAGCTCATTGTATATTAAAGATCTTAACCTTTTATCTGATTGTATGCAACAAATAATTTTTGAATGTTTTAAGACTTAAAATATTGTTTAGCCCATTTATGCTCAAAATGATAAAAAAAATGATCTTTTCCTTAATTGTATTTGATTTTAGTGTCATGATTAGAAAATGCTTCCTTTTTCTCAAGATCACATAAATACTGCTTTCCCCCCTTTGTTTCCAGTTCACATTGAAATTATTAATTAATTTGGAAGTCATATTGTAATAAGGTATGGGATAGGCTTCTGTGCTCTAATCCAAATATACAGCCTATTGGTAAATCTTTTTGCTTCTTCTTTCACAGCTCCTGCCGTATCTAGTTTTCTCTATGTAAAGTGATTTTAGTACCAGATATTGGTCTGCTCTCTAAAACTGGACTCAACAGTAATGTAGTAAAACTGTTCAGAAACTCAGGGCAATTAGAAAAGTTGAGTCTTCTTATGCTCTTGCCATTAAAAACTAAGTAAATTTGTATTTATTTGACCAATTGTAAATTGCATAATAATAGTTCATAGTGTCTAAACTAAATTTTGATTTACTAAGTCCAAAATGTCACAGTTGGTTATTACGAGGTGGGAATCCTTTGTGAGGGCTCTCTTTTGAGGTCTATAAGTCATTTCTTTATAAACTCTGCAGAGCCTCCACTGTCCAGGCACCTCACTGCTACTGTGAGCCTCCCTTCACAAGGTGAACCACGGTGGCTGCAACTTCCTCCCTAACCAACCATCTCAGTTCCGTTGTCCAAACTGCTATGAAATCCTGCTTTTCATGAGAAAGTGTTAAAAGATTGTTTAGCTGAAAGCCCAAGGGCATTTCTGCCTTCTTGATGAAGTTCTGTATTATTCATCATTGCCACCTCTACCAAATTTCAATCACCTCCAACATACATGGAACCTAAAGGTATTTTTTTTTTTAAAAAAACAAAACTTATTTTTTATAAGAGTTTTGGGTTAACAGAAAAATTGAGCAGATAGTCCAGAGAACTCCCAATAAAAATTTATTTTTTAAGTGAGAATTTCCATAATCCTCTATGTGTTTTACTTTACCATTTTACTTAAGTGGACATCAGTATGGTTTTCACTTCTGTAGACATTTCAGAGTGGCCTACATTTACAAAATTAGCTCCTAGAGAAGTATAAAATTATCTTCTTACCATGCCACATTTTTATTAACATATGAAACTCTTAATGGTTTTGATGATGAGGAGGAGGAGGAAGATGACAGCTACAATATTTATGCTGCTGAAAATACTTTTTATGTAATGATATGAAATTGTATTTACTACTTATTTAGATGTCTTTTTTAAATAATTCTATTCTTCCTTTAATATTAAGACATTCACTTGGCCCATTTATTTTTCTGTAAAATATCTATTTTTTAGATATTGTGTTTAAAAATGATTTCCTGGTGCTGAAACTGCACATATATTATCAATTTCCATAGTGGCATGTTTTTCTAAGTAATTCTTTCTTCTTAACATAAGCTGGCATTTCATTTGAAAAACAAATGATTTATGAACACTCTTTGCATGGAAACATTCATTTACATGTCCACCATGATGCCTACATGTGGCTCCAAGTTTGAAAGGAATTCAGAAACATCTGCATGTTTGTGTAGCCTAAATTGTTTATTCCAAGAAGCATAATTTGAAAATTCTGAGACGTATGTTGAATTTAATTTTGTACCAAAATATCTAACTTTCCTAATTTTGTTAGCTTTTTTCCTAGAATCTTTATTTTCTCCTCCAGGTTACATTTTATTTTTTTTTTAATTTTGTTTTTAGAGACAGGGCTTTACTTTGTCACCCAGGCTGGAGTGCAGTGGTGCTGTCATAGCTCACTGCAGCCTTGAACTCCTGGGCTCAAGCAATTCTCCCTTCTCATCCTCTGGGACTACAGGTATATGCCATTTCACCTGGCTAATTTTTTATTTTTATTTTTGTAAAGATGGATCTTGCTATGTTGCCCATATTGATCTCAAACTCCCAGCTTCAAGTGATCCTCTGCCTCAGTCTCCCAAAGTGCTGGGATTACAGACATGAGCCACCCTAACCAGATCCAGGTTACATTTTAAAGAAACATACATAGAAGCTGTTTCACCACTTCTCTAGCCTCGTAGCTTTTTGGATTGGTTAGAAAACAAACAATTTTAATAGTGACCCCAAAATAGAGCATGATAAAGAAGTAGTTCTCTTTTGCTTTCATGAATTTTTGTTAGTTATTGTTATTGCAGAAGTATAATCTAAAAAGAAAGAAAGAAAGAAACTCTACTAGCACTACAGCTGAAGCACTTGAGCAGCATACTTCCTTCCAGAATAAGATGTGATCAAAGGGATCACAGGTCATTCAAGAACCCAGGGAAGCGAGGAAGGAAATAACCTGGGTTGAGCATCATTTGATTTCTCATTGAGATCAAGAACTTCTCATTGCCCTCATTCTGCAAAGATGTGAGAACTGGAGGGACGTTTCTGACAGGAAATAGTAATTTAGTACATCCCAAAATGTATTCACTTACTTGGAAATGTGAAGCTATGATGAATCTGTGGCTGGTTATTGGATGAATTGATGTAATGTGGCCAGGTTCCAAAGAACAACAGCATTTGTCATCAAAGCCACATGGCTAGACACTGACTTTTATGAGTAAAAGAATCCAGCGTCACCTGCCAGCTGTAAGTCCTGTTAGAGTTCCATGAGCTCAAGGATCAAGTGCATGTCCATGACTGCTTGTTCACTGCCATGTTATTCATTCATCCAATCAATCAATATTCATTAAGTATCTGCCATTTGCCAGGTACTATTCTAGGCACTGGACTGATAGTGAACATAATAGAAAAAGCCCTTGCCTCATGAAACATAGATTCTAGTGACATGACAGACAATGTACCTGGCAGATAAGTGCTCAATAAAATACAGAATGTTTAATGATCAGATAATAAGCCTTACTCAAACAGAAAATATTTACAAGAAAGCCAAACAAGATGGAATACAAGCCCAGGAAAGAGCTTTGAGAGTCACAGAGAATACCATGACGGGTAAAAGAACACATCTGTATGGGGCATCCATAAAGACAATTATCTAAAGCTGGTTGTGGTGGCTCATGTCTGTAATCTCAGCACTTTGGGAAGCTGAGGTGGGAAGCTCACTTGAGGAGTTCAAGACTAGCTTGAGCAAGATAGTAAGACACCATGTCTAAAAAAAAATTAAAAGAATTAGCCGGGTGTGCTGGCACACCCCCTGTACACCTAGCTACATGGAAGGCTGAGGTGGAAAGATCACACTTGAGCCTGGGAGGTCAAAGCTGCAGTAAGCTGCGATCACACCACTGTACTCCAGCTGGGTGATAGAGCAAGATTCTGTCAAAAATAAAATAAAATGAAAGACAATTATCTGAGGTAAGTGGGAAGTATAGTGTTACTCTCAGAAGCCAGGAACTCTCTCTCTTAGTATATACACATTTTGGTAGGCTGAATAATGCCTCCTCAAAAGATATCTACATCCTAATCCCTAGAACCTGTTAATGTAACCTAGTATGACAAAAGACTAGGTGTGATTAAGTATCCTGAGATGGAGCAATTACCTTTATCTCGGTGGGCCCTAAATGCAATCACAGGTTTCCTTATAGGATGGAGGCAGAGGAAGATGATACCACAGAAGAGGAGAAAGAAATGTGACCACAGATGCAGAGACTGATGTGTTTTCCACAGAGTAGTCAGCGGGAAATTAAAAAATATATAAATCAGATTAAATAACTCCCCGCTTAAACATTCCAATGGCTTCCCACAGCCCTGCTGTTCAATCATTATTTTCCCATGGTGACAAGGCCCTCACGATCTGCCCCTGTATGCCTCGTTAGTCCTTCTCTTACTATATCTAAACCCTACTGGCTTTCTTTCTACCCCTCCAACAAGCCCTGCTCATTCTGACTTCAGAACCCCTGAGCTGTGCTTTCTCTGCCTTCATCAGCCTTCCTTGGCTTTGCATAGCTGGCTCTTTCTTATCCTTTATATGAGAGCTCCAAAGTCCTCTTAGAAAACCCTGATGTGGGCTGGGTGCGGTGGCTCACGCCTGTAATCCCAGCACTTTGGGAGGCCGAGGCGGGCGGATCACAAGGTTAGGAGTTCGAGGCCAGCCTGGCCAATATGGTGAAACCTTGCCTCTATTAAAAATACAAAAAATACCAGGCGTGGTGGCGCAGGCTTGTAATCCCAGCTACTTTGGAGGCTGAGGCAGAAGAATTGTTTGAACCCAGGAGGCGGAGGTTGTAGTTAACCAAGATCACACCAGTGCCCTCCAGCCTGAGCGACAGAGTGAGTTTCTGTCTAAAAAAATAAAGGGAGGGAGGGAGGAAGGAATGAAGGGAGGGAGGGAGAGAGGAAGGAAGGGAGAAAAGGAAAAAAGCAAAGCAAAGCAAACCCTGATGTGACCACCCTACTAAAGTAGCCCCTCACTCCTTCCACATCATCTTTTGCCATGCCACCTTGTTTCTATCTCTCAGATATTACCTTGGTTGTTTACTTCCTTTAATTGTTTGTAACCCTACCCCACACCCTTCCTGCTAGAATGTACACTCCTTGAAAGCAGTGGCACCTTCTGTCATGTTCAACACTGTTTCCTCCTTATCTAGAACAACAACTGGCTTGTAGATGCTCAACAAATATTTCTTGAATAAGTGAACACATAAATGACTCAAGAACACAAGGTTGTTTTAAAAGAAAAACTTATGAAGGCTGAAAGAGATGAAAGATTGATTCACTGCATTGGAGGGTCACAGTCAAAAGCTGCCCTTGGTTGGAAGCTGTTCAGCCCCTCTTTTCCATTCCACAGAGAGCTTCAGTAAGGAAAACACACTGAAATGAGTGTCTGAATCTGTACCCGTTTCATGCGTGCTCTTAAATGAACACCAACAACAAAAGAAAAAGGATACGGAGAAGTAGGAGAAAGAGAAGGACAAGAAGGAAGGAAAGGAGAAGGAGGAAGAGGAGGAGGAAGAGGAGGAGGAAGAGGAAAATTTACACTTTTATTTTTAACATTCTTAGTTTTCTATGATGTTTCTTTGGAAAAAATTCCAATCTTGCCTTTCAGCTGAATGGAGAAAGGGAATGTTCAATGCAGTGGGCATTCAAGTGGAGAAATCAGCAGGTAATCTAATGGTCAATGTTCAGTAGCAGCTGAGATGAAAAGAACAGGTGAGCAGAACAAGAAATGAGTAGAGAACCTGTGACCTTGACTATTCCAGTTAAACCTGAATAAGTATATTCAGACTGTACCTCCCTGAAAATTTCCACACTATTGTTAGTTTTAATGGTTAAGCTTCAAGAAACAAAAACATCTCGATTCAACTGGATTAAACAATAAGGCAAACTTGAATCCTCATAACAGGAAGTTTAGCTGTAGAGCAGCTCCTGAGTTAGCTATTTCAAAGGCTCCTGATATTACCAGGCGCTCGTTCTCTTCCTATCTGTTCTCTTGGCTGTCCTCAGCATGGGGCTTGTCCTCAGGCTAACACTGCATTGCTGATTGTCTGTAAAAGCTCCAGGCATTGCATCCAGAGCCCTCAACATCCATCAGAAGAAAGTTGTCCATATTTTTCTCTGCATCACTTCTTGTCAATGAAGAAGTCTTTCTCAGAATCCCTCTATCAGATTTTTCTTCAATGCTTTTTTTTTTTTTTTTGAGACAGACTCTCACTCTGTTGCCCAGGCTGGAGTGCAGTGGCGCGATCTCAACTCACGGCAACCTCTGTCTCCCAAGTTCAAGTGATTCTCCTGCCTCAGCCTCCCGAGTAGCTGGGACTACTGGCACCCGCCACCACGCCTGGTTAATTTTTGTATTTTTAGTAGAGACAGGGTTTCACCACATTGGCCAAGCTGGTCTCGAACTCCTGACCTCATGATCCACCCACCTCAGCCTCCCAAAGTGCTGGGATTATAGGTGTGAGCCACCGTACCAGGCCTTTTCAATTCTTATTGGACAGAAATGACCTCTCCTATAACAAATGATTAGCACAAGTACCACTTCATTGCTTAAGATTGTACAAGATTTACCCTTGAGGTAGGTGATATAGTTTGGGGATTTGTCCCCTACAAATCTCATCTTGAAACTTGATCACCAGTGTTGAATGTAGGGCCGGATAGTAGGTGTTTGGGTTACGGGGGTGGATCCCTCATTAATGGCTTGGTGGCATCCTCATGTTCCCTCGCTTGCCATGTGAAACGCCTGCTCCCCTTTACCTTCCACCATGATGGGAAGCTTCCTGAGGTTCTCACTAAAAGCAGATGATGGCACCATGCTTCTTGTACAGCCTGCAAAACCATGGGCCAAACAAACCTCTTTTCATTATAAATTACGCAACCTCAGGTATCCCTTTATATAGCACAAATGGACTGAGATAGTAGGTATGTGATTTCTCTCCTGAAATATGGATATGTGAACAAAATCAGAGGACAACTTCCAAGAAATAGGTTGGGGAATGAATTTTGAGTTGGCAGCTAACAGGGTCTGACACGCATCCTTCCTGTGCTCTTTTTCAATTCTTACCTTTCCTCATTTTTGCCTAACACAGATGAAATTGATATTCCTGTTCCTTGAGTGGGTGCTTGATATATGAGTCTAATTCAGGAGAGTAGCAGGGTTGGACCCATAGATCTTGAAGCTATCTGTATAAAGATGGAATTGAAAATGAAGAGACTGAATTAGATGACCCTAAGTGTGAAAGAGAAGAGGTCCAAGGATTGAGCCTTAAGACGTTCCAATGTTTAAAGATCAGATGTTTAAATGAAACATCAAAGGAGCCTGAGAAAGAAAAACCAGAGAGATAGGAAACTAGGCGTGTGGTATCTTAGAAGTGAAATGAAGAAATAGTTTCTGGGAGGCAAGAGCGGTCAATTATGTCAATTATAGTTTAAATAGTACGATTAAATTGTAACTACTGGATTTAGCAATATTGACGTCATTAAGTGGAGAGGCAAAATCAAAAGCATGACCACAGTGAGCTTGAGAGAGAATGGACAGAGAGAATCAGGAGACGTCAAGTATCACCAACTGTATTAAAGAGTTTTGCTATAAAGTGTAGGGAAAAAATGGCACAGCAGGTGGGACAAATAGCACCTGACTGGAATCATTCAAAAGGTGGGGTTGGAAGCTGACTATTCAGGAAAGACAAGAGAGAATTTCTGGGCAATATCTTTAATTAGAATCCAGGAAATGGAATTCCATTTTCATGTGCAAGTACTGGGGTTGACGTTGTTGAGAAGCCAGGATATTACATCCACAGTTAAAAGGAGAGAAAGTAGAATGTACGATCTCATATGCAGTCAGTCACACATGATAGGAGCACTTATGGAAGCCTCCTTCTGATTGCTTTAATTTTCTAAAATAAATAGTAAGCAAGTGATTAGCTGAGAGGAAGTATGGAAGGGATAATGGACATTTGAGGTAAGCAACAAAATATGAAATAATTTTCAAGAAACGTAGAAAGTAGAATGGGTAAATGGGCTAAGGAAATAGATAATATAGTTAACTTGTTTACTTGGATGTTGCTATATATAGAATTCCAAGCTACAGATAAAGAGTCTAAAATAAGCTCACCTGGACTTATAATGTACAATGGTAATTAACCTGGGTTTATGAGGTTCCAGAAAAACAACTTATACTACCTCAGAAGTAATGGGAAAATCTTCTATGTAAGAGATGGAAACTGCTGCAACCTTCATCCAAGTAGCTTTCCAGCTCCAACATTTATTTTAGTCTTAGACAATTGAAGACTGATGCTAACAAGAAAGATCATGCTAGCATGGTCTGTTCCAGACTCATTTCCCAGGGAGCTCTGGGCTTTAATATCGTCAGACACATGTCAGACCTCTCTGGTAAAGAGACAGCTCTGACCACAATTCTGTATGAATTGGTTAGCTGGATACATATCAGAATGATTAAAACCATGGTCTCCCGTGCCACCTACACTAGAATCCTGATTCCCCTTCTTTCACCGTGGGGCTTGAGTTAGCCACCTAACTTCACTACGCCTCTTTCTTCATCTATAAATAGGGAGAAAAATAAGGTTGTTACGAGTGTTGCTGAATGAACTAATCAAGTAAAGCATTCAGAACAGTGCCAGCACACAATAAGTGCTCATAAGTATTAACTCCTTTTATGATTATCCACATCGTTCAAAACTAAGAGGTACCTTAGTTGGGAACTTGGGAGAATAAATCACGAACTGGCCCCGCCTAGCTAAGAAGATCACAACTGGGTGGAGGTCATGTGGGTTCTGGGGCTTCTCTTTTAAGTCCAAACGAAATGATTTTGCATGGGGCTTTCAACACAAAGCTGTTAATTTAAAAACAACAGTAACAATAGCACTGGGTTAATTATACATGAATGTACACAATAGTTTTCTGTAGCTATATTTACACACGTTGATGTTATTTAACCTTCACGTGAAATAATTTCCCTGGGTAGGAATTGGCATGATCTAGCTACTTCAGAGGAGAAGCAAGTCTCATCCTGGGTCAGTTCTGTGTGCCTTGTTTCTTGGCTTCTCCAAGGTGTTAGTCTTCCACTTGTTCAGTGTTGAATCTCTAGCTTCCCGCTGGATCCCTAGCTTCTTACACAGTATGCGCTACAGAAAACTAAATAACTGTGTACGGGTGAGCTCCTTTGTGTTGGACTCATGTTCCTTCTTGTCACACTATTTACTTGCTTTTCTTATGGAATTTCTCTCAGCAGCCCCTTTACAAGTCAAATGATTTTTAGGACCCCCTAACTCTAAGAACAATTCCATCCATCTCAGTTTTCTAAAGGACTCCTCCTTAATCACTGGGTTGTAGGGTCAGGTGATTACCATCTCTGTTAATTATTTGCATTCTGTCATGACTGTCTCAGGAACTCAACTCTCCAGTCTTTTAGGAGTCCACTAGTCAAAATCAACTCTCAGACCTCTTGTATCAGCACGCTGGGAGAGGTTATTCTCTCTGGAGTTGTTCAGATGGGAAGAGGCCACTCGAGAAGTTCTGCTCATAGGAAATAAGGAGCCCTTTTTCATTTTAACTTGCATGAATTTCGCTATCAGGAATGCTGAGCTAACTTTTCAAAACGTCCTGCCTTCGCTCTTCTATGCTCAGGTTCTGAAGCAAATACTTGCCGGTTCAGACCTGATTGATTGTTCTCACCCTAACCAAATCCTTCAGGATTCTCATTTTTAAGAGCAGAGAAGGTCTAAAGCTAGTTTGGATCTCCCTGAGCAGAGTGTTCCTGGGACACACATACTGACATATGTTAATGGTGGGTCATGGAGAGTAGCAAAGTGTGTAAAACGAAAAGGAATTGAACAATGGGAACACTGTACTTTAATGCAAGTGGCCCATAGACAATTTAGAGTCTGAAGGAGAATAGTGAACTTGGATCCAGTCTGGACTGATACTGAATTCCATAAACAAAATCTGGTGAATGCAGACTAAGAAATAGAATATTCTGAGAAGTGACAAGCCTCAAGGTCAAATGGATAGCAAGCAGTTTTATTTTTGCAGAAGAGAATGGCATAGGTTGAAACAAGACATCAGCCAATTACTTAGGTGTAGGAAAATGGCCCATCTTCTCTAGCATGTGGGATAGCTAGAATTAGATAGATCATTAAAGAGCCAGCAAGTCAGGCTGGGATTCAGGAAGACCTCTCATCATAGTAAAATACTGTCTTATGAGCCAGGATGTATTATTCAGATCCTAGTCCGAACCTTCAGGAAATTGATTCCACTGACATGAAAATGCCAAAAAAAGCGAAAAGCAACCTGTAGGTACAGGCGGTGGGGGCGGAGGGAGGACAATAAGAAGCAATTTCCATCCCTGGAGGAAGGAAGGGGGAAGGAGAAATAGCCAGAACTAGGATCTCCTAGAATGGGCCCCAAGGAGCTGTTCCCAGGGTTTCTGGTCACAAAATTGGACAGATATGGTAGAAATTAGTGTGAATGCATTTGGTAAGTACATCCTAGACACACTAGGAATGATCAAGCACAGATCAAAACTAAATCTAGGCTTCACCTGCTCTTAGAATGAAGATCCCAAGAGATTTGGTCAGTCTTAGAACCAGTGCACAGGCCTGAACCAGCAGAAGATGACACAGCTTCAGAACCTCGTCTTAGAAGAGCTGAGCAGGGAATATCTTGAAAATTATGTTAATCTAAGATTCATGAGATGACGAAAGACAGAACATAGAAAAGAGGCTAGACAGGGTGCCTGGAAAATGCTTCTATATAAGCATTTAAAGCAGTCAAATAAAGAGAGAAAATATGATCAGAAAGGTAACAATTGGTTCAAAAAACACAGGTTCTAGGAAGACAAAGGAGAAAGGAATTTAAGCAGTGGGGAAATGTTAATAGGTTCCCTAGAAAAGTTAAAGAAGAATTGAGAAAATACCATTGCATTTGGTGTCCTTGTGATTATCAGCCTCCGAAGAGAAAGTTTCCATGGAGTGATGAGGGCGAAATCTACTGCACTGGGTTGACAGAGGATTATGATGTAGAAAGTGTAAGCAGTTTATGTCAACTTCTCTTCTGAGGAACTGACTGTGAGAGAAAGGAGAAAAGAGGGTGAGAATTTGAAAATAAGCAGTGTGAATGAAAGCCACGAGAAAGATTGATCACATGTGTCATCTGAGGAAAAGGATATATTGGAAATGAAGAATTTAAGCATTTTTTTTTAAAAGGAAGGAATTAAATATAGGATAGAAAGATGCCAAAAAACAACAATCCATCAATGGCTCAAACCTAAATTTATTCTCCTAAGAAAACTATGGAGCTATGCCTTTGGTGGAGGTAATTAGGGATCCCAACAAACACCTGGAAAGCAGAAAGGTGACCTTTCTTCAAGGGAGGTTCCCCAAGTGTTATCATGGAGAGAACCTGTTTCTCCCCACCTGGTAGAAAAATTCAAATACTTGCAGAGAGAATAAATGTAATCATCTGGCTCTTAAGCAACTTTGTTAGCTGTTTTCCTCTCAAATCATTCAAATCTAGCAACTGTCCTGACCACTCAGCTGAAACTACTCTTGTAAAGTCATCAGTGATTTTCATGTTACTAAAGTCAATAGTGGGTTTTCTGTCTTTAGCTCATCAGAAGCATTGGCTACCACTCTCTCCTAGCTTCCATGGCACAACACTCTTCTGGTTCTCCTTCTACCTAGAGCCTTCCCTCCCCTCCCTTCCCCTTCCCCATTATCCACTACGGAGTCTCACTTTTTTTTGTCTTACCAAGTCTCATTCTTTGTCTTTTTAATAACTCATCATTTCCTACCCAAACCTTAAATGTTGGACTTCCTTGGTACATTGTCCTAGGCTCTATTCTAAGACATGGCTTTAAATACCATTATAAACCAATAAAGATTATAAATACCTTTAGATGCCATTTATATACAACAACTCCAACCCAGGTCTTTACTCTGAGTTCTATCTATAAGACTTACTTAACATCTCCAGCTAGCAGCCTGACTTCCCATCCCCCCAAAACTGTTTCTCTCCGGGTTTTCCTATTCCTGTAAAGGGCATCATTATTCACCAGGTTGTTTAAGCCAGACATCTAGAAGTCGTGCTGGATTCTTCATTAACAACTCTCAGATCCAATTCAACAGCAAATATTAATTTCTTCTCCAAAATGTAGTCAAATAAAAATGTTTGACTTTTATTCTTTTTCTTTCCACCGCCATCACCATCTCACACCTTGACTATTGCCATGATGATCTAACTAGTCAAAATATGTCAGTTGTATTTTGACTTCAACTTATAGGACACTCAACTCAAAAGGCTTAAATAATGAGGATATTTATTATCTTGTATAACAAAATATTCATAGATTGAGCATTCCCTAGGTTTCAAATTAGTAGCTCAAATATGCCATCAAAAAGTGAATTTCCTTCTCTTTTACTGCTTTGTTCCCAAGGGACTTAGGGAACCAAGGGGAACCAATGCAAACCTGAAATTCACGCTGCTTGCTGTGTCATAAGAAAGTACTTTGACCCAAGACTCTTATGTCTTCTGACAGCCTCCATGAAATTGTGGCAGTCTCACTTGTAAGCTTGCAGGAAGGGCAAGATCTCAGATCCCTTCACAGGTATGAATCCTAGAGTCCCCATTGCCATGTACTTGGAGTTCTACTGCCGTTATTCCTTGTGGAATTATCTTCTGAAGCTGACAACTTGTTTGAACTTCCTCTGCAACCATGCCCTGTCCACACCTGCAAGACAGGACTTTCTCCAGGTCATCCTGAATCGTGTGACCAACTTCCAACACCTGCCCCAAATTTTCAGGCAGGCCAAATTCCAGACAAGTCCTGCCCAGTCTTCTCCATAATATCATTATATTAACCAACTACATCATAACTAAGTTATTAACAAACTACTAATGAGGATACCCTGGCATCTAAATATAAGCATCAAGTGGTCCAGTGTCCACATTTGAGCCTCCCTTGCTGTGGGTGGTCTTGTTAAAGAAAAATAGAAAGCCAGTTGCTTTCTCTGACCCATAGTCCTCTGGTTTTGTTAAACTTTCATGAACTGTGACTGGACTACAAGATGGACATAAAGCCAGGGCCAGCCTCTGAGGCCACACAGAGAGCTTGGAAAATATAACACAGTCATGGTAATTGAATTAAGAGGAGGGAATGTTCCCATCACCACTTTGCCATACATATTCCAGACATAGTGCAGAGCTTCCCAGATGACCAGAACAGATGTCACACAAGCAATGGTGTCATAATCATGTGAAATCACTTGTGAGCAAACTGCTTAACAGTTAACACTAGGGCAGTGATAGCTTGTATAGTCATTAAGGTGACAGATCTAACTGAAATTGTCATCCTCTTAGAGTTTGCTTCATATCTGATAATGATATTCATCAAAAAGATGAGACTATTAATTACAATTAGAAAAATGGCGCCTCACCCTTGACCTTACTTTGTAAGTTACAAAGCTCTTTCCACATTAGTTCACGTGATATGTTATCCTCATAATAACTCTTTGAGACAAGTACTCTTAACTCCATTTTATAACAAAAAAAAAAAAAAAAGAGGAGCCTCCACCATAGAACTTAGCAATTTGACAAAACCAGCAAAAGCACATGCGTTTTAAGTATGCACATTTTACATCAAAATTAAAAATGGTAAGCAAGTATTCAACTCTAGTTAATGATATATATGCTGAGTATTTAGAAGAAGTATACTAATATCTGCAAATTTACTTTGAAATCCATCAAAAATGTAAGTGGATCAGTGGACGGATGCATGAATAAATATGTGATAAAGAAAATGTTAATGATTAAGTTTAAATGGTGGGATTATGGGTGTTCACTGTGAGAGTCTTTCAGCTTTGCTGTTTGAGCATTTTCATAAAATGTTTTAGAAAACTGGAGGCTTAGCGCAAATAAATGACTGCCTTCAAGTTACAACCTGAGCCTGGACTGAGACCCAAATCCAGTTCATCTGATCCTAATTCTCATGCCTAACACGAATATTTTAGAAAAGCATTATCGTTCAGTGTTTGAGGTGAAGCAATAGTGCAGGTAAGCACTAAATTCTCGTTAACTAAGAGCTATGCAAATCCAGGGCATGATCTACCATAAAAGGGATGATGTGTAAGTAAGGAGAACGCATTTTTAAATCCGTACTGATTCATCTCAGAGAGTTTTGCCCCCTTTTTAGTAGTCCCTTTGGGTGTTTGACATTTATGGTAATGATGCTGTCTTGCTCGGAGCATTGTTGCCCCTCTTAAGGGAGCACTTTCAGAACTTAAAATACTTCATGGATTCTCAGTGATGACAAACCTTTGTCCAAAGGTTTAAAAAGGTTAAACGTTTAAAGGTTAAAAGATCCACATGTCAGCAGAAGCCCAGTCAGGAGAATGAAACTCAAGGTTTACAATGTCATTTCTCTGCAAAGCTAACAAGTAAATACAGGGTGGTGGATACTTTTCTGTTGTTTGGTTGGTTAATTTTGTGTTTTAAAATGAAGTAGCCCTCTAAACTAACAAAACTGCTTTTCTTGTATGACAAAAAAATTATCTCTGAAACCTACTCTGTGCCAGGGCAGGTCAATGGCAGTGTCCTTCCCGTGCCTCCCCGCTCCTAGCACTTGGCATCCCTCATGACAGCCACACGTTTAACAGCTGGCCCCTCCAATAGACTGGACACTTCCCAAGCACAGAGACCCTAGAAGCTGCCTCACCACACCCCACAACACAGTGCCTTTGTTTTTATCTATAAGCAATTAATTAAAGAGTGAGTCAATGAACAAGTAAGTCTATTGATGGACTGATCATGTCAACTGATTTGAAAACTGACCTGTATCTTGAGTATCTCTGGCTTAATATTTCTACTGCAATTTAATTTGTTTGCTATGATGTCCCATAAATGGAATGCTGGGCAGCAACTGAAAAATAGCAAATCCATAAATAGAGAGAACAGGTTTTCTATGGACTATTTTCCTGCTTTTTCATTACCATTAATACTTCTTGGCTACCTTTCTCGGGTTCTCTAAGTATACAGTTTCATCTTTCATAAAAAGAAATCTTCCTTTTCTATATTTGTCTCTTTTATTTTTTCCTTTCTTTACACTGGTACGCATCCCACTAAAATAAGCAATAAGGTAGCCTGGACCCTTCAGTCTTGTTGCTTTCAACTTTTCTACTAAATATGATGGTACTCTTGGGCTAAGTATATAGTGTTTATTGTGGCCATGAATACATTTATCTTTAATACACTTCTAGAGTTTTACTGATGAACAGATTCTGAATGTTGTTGAATTTCTTCTCACTATCTTTTAAGCTAGCGATATGTGCTGTTTCATGTTACTGGCTACGGTGAGGAAGTAGACAATATCATACTATGTATTTTGCTGCAATGAAATAATAATACGTTCTCTCCAGATTGCTGTGACGTTGGGAGAAAACCGACAAGCAGATCACCTGGAAGTACTGGTTACGTGGTAGAGGCCGGTGAAAGATTTCCACTGCCTTTCTTGGATTTCGCTCCGCTCTGGAGAATGGCGCCAGCTCCTCCGCACACGTCTGAGCACATTCTGTCCCCAGGTCCTGCCCCTGCCTAGGTATTGTCTTTGCATTTCCATTTCCTGGTTTGGCATATCTCTGGGTGATGGGGTTCCTCATTTTTCTTCATCCATGGCTCAGAGTTGGCTTCTTTTCCAACTGTGGCTCTGGCTCTGGCTGTGCAGGGACTTAGTTCCTCCTCTACTTACACACAGGCCCTTCCCCCGACCCCACTCCCACCCAACCCCACCCTGCCCGAAACCATGAATTTCAGGATCTTTCCACCCCCACACCTCTGTGCTGCTGCCACTTGACGTCAGGCGCCAATAGTGGCTTCTTGCCAGACATGCCAGCTGGGTTTAAACCCTTGGGTTTCACAGTAAAAAAGAGAAAGGAATTGTTTACAACAAGAAGTCAGGCCAAAGAAAGAATTTTAGAAATTCATTCGAGATTGATGATGACACCCCCATAAAACCATTCCTTAGGAAATCTGAACAAAATGAGTGAAAACTCACTAGTCGTTCTCATCGAGGCTGGGTCCCAGGATTCTGACCTTGATTCAGGATCAGGATATTCACTTCTGTGTGGGTGTGCCCTGGTCCACCCTGGCTTCCTGCTGCCTGCAGCCAGCTGCCTTCAGGGCACGAGGAATTGCCTCAGTCGTGCTGGGGTCCTACGACCTGAGTCAGCGGGAGAGATCCCAGCAGACATGCTCCACATGGACCATCCGTGAGAATAGCTGACCCTAACCTGAATGACTTGCTGCTGCAGCTGGACCGTGAGGACGACCTCCCCAGCAGTGTGGCGCTAGGGCCGCTGCACTTGCAGAATGCCACCGTGGGGCTGGTGCCAGCTGCCAGGTGGCTGGGGCGGGGACCAGAGGGAGGCATCTCTCATGCTTCCCAGGGGTTGTCAATGTGATGTTGACCCCTGAGGTGAAAAAAATTCATTAAAAATGAATAATTTCTCAAAACCACAACAGGCAACTCCCAGGTACAAAGCCTCATTGAATGCCATTTTTAAAGAACCAATTTAGTCCTGAGTTACAGGTGTCGAAAATCTTCATCCTACTTGCAAATCAGCTTTACCCAACTTCGGAGTGTCCTGTGTTCGATTACAGCTTACCCTGAAAATGCTTAGTTAACAAACGCAGTTTGTCGATACAATACAGATAAGTGTTCACCTACTATTTTTGGACAATGGCTAGGCAATCCATTGTTTCCTTTATCGTTTTAGCTGCTGAGCTGTTAGAAGTCTGTACTTTAAAAAAAAAAAAACTGATTTTTTCTCAGATTTCTGATGTAACTGTTTTATAGCCCTCCTTCCTTTACGGCTTCGGTTTTGTCATTTTATTCTCGCGTTATTACGTAAAAACAAACAATCACTTGGGGGTCTTCACTGTGTTACTTTTGTAGATACGTTTTTTATAAAGAAGGAAGAAAAGTAATTTCCCCTTTTTCTTTTCTTACAGAAAAGATAGCAGGGGCTTACGGTTTGTGTTCTGAAGTTTACTGTCTTTAGGGGGGGTTTGTAGTTATTTTTGTATTTCAAGGCCCCAAAGTTCTAAATAATCCACCCACCCCAACCCCGTGCCACCCCAAGGCTGCGTTTGGAAATGCTCGGCACTTTTGAAGAAAGCAAAAAAAAGAGATGAGCATCTGGACTGGAGACTTGTGCTTTGACCGATAAGGGGAAAAAAACAGTAAGTGTGTTGCATTTCCAAGCCCTTAGAACTGGTAGACAAGAGAGGAGTCTATGGGTAGTAGACACCCGTAAACATCTATAGACTCCAGTGACCCCTCCTGCACAGCACCCCAAAGGTGGTAGGTCCTCAGATAAAGGTGACTGTATGCATACCAAGTGCCTTGGTCCTGTCAACTGAAGAATGACAAGGCTCCTACCTTTGGAAAGGAGAGCTTTATTACTCATAAAGGGTTGCCGCCTGCAAGGTGGCCATTCCGACAGGCTGGGGAAGCATAGCTTCTGGCAGAAGCCAGAAACAGACACCTGGAAGAGGGGAGCAAAGGGAACAGGAGCAGGGTGGCCAAAACATGCACATGTGCAATTGAGTTTCATTCCCCTTCATGGGTCACATTGCAAAAAATGGCAGCATTAGCATGATCTGAGGGTGGAGTTTCTGGCCATCTGGCATTAAAAAGTGAAGTAGAGAACATGATAATCCTCTCTGTACATCCTCCATAGACTAGCCAGAACTAATCTGGGTTTGGAGGTCACTTATCAGGAAGGAATGCTGGCCGGTTGTTGTGTTATCAAAACCACAAAGTGGAGGGGCAGCAGTAGGCAGTTGGTGGATATCAGCTCGAGTCTTTCCAAAGGGCTGGTTTCTGTTCAACCCTTAGGGAAAGAAGTCTAATGGTAGTTAGCGAGTGAGGGAGTATAAGGAGGCGTGTTCAACTTCCCATCCCACTGTGGCTGGGAACTCAGTTTCCAAGCTTTCCCTGGAGTCCTCTTGGTCAAAAGCAGGCTGATTCAGTCTATAGGGGGATGAGAATTTTATAAAAACAGCAGTCTACATGGTGGAGTCTGGCATGAAAGAACAGGCCACTGTAGGGATGTCTCTGCAATCCTCATTAAACATCAGAGCCCACAAGACAGGTTGGATTATTACTGAAGCTAATCATAGAGTAACACACGCC
This sequence comes from Cheracebus regulus, assembly GCA_963574635.1. Classification (NCBI taxonomy): domain Eukaryota; kingdom Metazoa; phylum Chordata; class Mammalia; order Primates; family Pitheciidae; genus Cheracebus; species Cheracebus regulus. The sequence goes on along the minus strand of CAUYQU010041234.1, from coordinate 105,462 downwards.
ATCAACTGGGAACCAGACTCCTTCCTGTGTTGCTGGGACAAAGTTCTATAAGCTAATGGAGGTAAGGAAAATACACAAATTAATATTTGATTTTGCATGTCTTACAAAATCTTGCTCAAAGACAGATTTTGCTTGCTATTTGGAAAGAGAAAACCCAAGATTTATTTCTTTCAAGTGGTTCAGCAATTCACACTTATGTAACTGGATTTCTCTTTTATCCACATTACATAATATTATAAATTACCATACAATCCTTTTAGGAAATACATAAACTATAAATAAGCAGAAGAGAAGCAAGTTTGAATGCTTTGCTTTTATCTCCCCAGAATTTCTAAGGCATTCAGTTTATGAGGCTGTGAGTTGTAAATATAACGCATAGTTCAGCTTTTTGATCTGAGGGACAAAACTTCACTCAGCCGAGGGATAACAAAGCTTCAGCTTTCCGTTTCTATCATTGCCTCTTTACTCAATATTTTTCTCATTATCCTAGTGTTTTCCAGAATTCACTCTTACTACTTTTATTATGGCTTCACTGTTTATATTTGGGTTAAGACATATGTAATTTCTTATGGTCTGTATCAGCTTTCCCCAAAAGGAAAATAGAAGGGAAGACTTTATCCTTTTTAAATTTGGTCCTTGTTCTTTCAGTTAATTGATCTGTTAGAAAGTTTTGTGACGGGCAATATCCAAAATAGGAGTTTCTGAAATTTATGGTGGATCAAGACACAGATAAGTAAGTTTAATTGTACCAAGTATACCAATAATGTACCCAAAAAGATTATTATTGGGTATGTAAAAGTTAGTCTATCAGACTTCCTGTTACACTTTGAGTGAAAAAGCAAACGTAGCAAAGACTACCAAGTGAGGTCCCCTGTGAACTCATCACTAGTCGAGGTCTAGTCCTGAACCCTGCAATCCAGACAATCAGAACATGAGGGGCAGATGCTTCCCTCCTGGGGGATTCATATTAATTGGACCCACAGTTACTGGTGTATAATAACCAGGATGGCAATGTATTTGTTTACAATGAAAGACATAGAATACAGCAGACTGAATCCTCTTGTTTGTTCATTTGCTACCCTGTAGACAAATCTACAAGGAAAAGCCAAATTATTATCAGAAAAAGGTTTGACGAGATGAAAGTCAAGCAAGGGGAGCAAGTTGGGTGATCTTAACAGCTGCTGCCATCAAGCAGGACTTGGAAAGGCCAGTCTCTTCCCCAGAACTGTGCTGGAAACATTAGCCAGTGTTGCTTTAAGTGTGTTCTTTGCTATACACTCATAGATCCTAACAAGTATTTCATACTTCCTAGTGTATGATGTGAAAGTTTTATTTCACTTATTTGATTTTACATTATTTTATTATTTATTTTACATCACTATTTTTTTCAATTATTTTACATTAGAAAGTAAAACAAATTTTAGTTCTGAGATATAATAGAAAGCATTGTGAATATGTAACAAAATTTTTTTAAAGTATGCCACAACATACATTAGGGCATCCGCTGCCACAGATCCCAGTACCGTGATAGGGCCAGAAGTCCTCTAACCTATTAGCTCTAGCTATAGCTAGAGCACACATGAGACAGAATTAGCATTACAACTTTGATAACTGGCTGGCCATCAGGTCTGTGGCATGTCTTTCTGACCCTGTCCTGGCTTCTGGGAATCTTGCCTTCTGATTTACTCATTGTCAGCTTGGACAAAATTTATTCTAAGCTTTATTTCCCATGGACACAACAAGACTTCTTTCTTTCTTTTCTTTTCTTTTCTTTTTTTTAGATGGAGTCTTGCTCTTTTGCCAGGCTGGAGTGCAGTGGCGCGATCTTGGCTCACTGCAACCTCCATCTCGCGGATTCAAGAGATTCCCCTGCCTCAGCCTCCTAAGTAGCTGGGACTACAGGCGCGAGGCACCACACCCTGCTAAATTTTTTTTGTATTTTAGTAGAGACGGGGTTTCACCATGGCCAGGATGGTCTCGATCTCCTGACCTCATGATCCGCCCACCTCGGCCTCCCGAAGTGCTAGGATTACAGGCATGAGCCACCGTGCCCTGCCTTACAACAAGATTTTTTCTTGTCTGGGTTCCCAATGGCCCTGCTTACTGTGAATTTTCGTTTGATTTCTGTCCCTTCTCCATTCATTTGACTAACCATGTCCTTGATCTATCTTTTACATTCAGGCTTCATCTTCATATCACCTGCCCTCTGGATCCCAACACCTTTTTTTCTGCTTTGTCCATCTGAAGTTGTAGAATTTTACATAAACCTAATGATGGCCATATTTTTATTGAGCATCTTTATGCTATACTGTTACTAAAGTAGTAAAATTTATAGTTGGCCATATAATGAAATTTCTAATTAAATTACTGAAAGAATAGTTTTGGCTTGTTTTAAAACCTTAGCAATTTCTACTACAATGTTTCACAGGCTTAATACAGTAAATGATAAACATAATACCAGAATATTTATGAAATATGACCTTTCCTAAAAGTGTAGGGTTTTACATTTGTTTGTTAAAACCTACGGGATATAGGTTTTAATTACTACATAATTGTTATATAGTAATAATTACTACATGGGATACTATTACTAGTGAAACATAAGATAAAAGAGGTTGATAATTACTGGCTGGCCGTCAGTAATTATAATTACTAATAATTACAGTTGTATGTCCAAGGGCATACAACTGTAGAACAATATTATCTTCAATCACTTTATCAATAATTTTACTATAGAGGCAAAATGAAGGCAGGATCTTTATCATCCCCTCTGAAAAACATTAAATGTTGACCATGTTCATTTGTATGGTATACTTAAAATGATTGTTATTAAGTAACGAAATATCCATTACATTGTTTATATTCTTGAATAAACTATATATTTTTAAATGATATATGACCATAAAAATATTATCTGAAAAGGACTAAAAATTCCATAATTCTTAAGTGAAAGTAAGTATAGTCTAATCCACCAGTGTTGGTATTTGGAATGGGTCATTTGTCTGATATTTGCTGTGATTCAAAGCTAAGTAAGAATGGAGATTCAAAGGGAATTTGGAAAGAAAATCATTAATTTAATTAGAATGTAGTAGTTTCAGCAGCTACTTTCTGATCCACATATTTATGGTTTGGGTTTATGAATATCTTAAATAATGCTACCTTCAGAGTAACTTTCACGTGACAGGCATCTGTCTCTGAAAAGTAGCATGTTAAATGAGATTCCTGCTTATATAATTTAAACTTTTTAAGAGCAGTCACACTTCTCTATGCCAGTGTTATGGGGTAAGAAGAAGGGGAGGAAAAAGAACACCTTTAACATCAGCCACATGTGTGTTTGTTTTTGTTTTGTCTCCCCCACCCCCAATTTCCCTACAGATGCACACTCCACCCTTTTTTGTGTGCAATCGGCCCCGGAAAGTTGGACAGGAAGTGAAAGACACTGACAGACCCCAATGTCCCCTGGCTTCCGGTTGGGTTTGGCCAGGGATGTTGAGGTTCTGGTGGTTATTCCCTCAGCTCCCTCCCTACAGGGTCCCCACAGGCAGATGTCCTCCAGTCCTGTGGGGCAGCGCTCTCTGCAGACCCTCTCTATCTCCATGATCATAACTGCTTGTCCCCTTAGGTATGTGTGGCAGAAGCTCAGGATGGTGCTAGCTCTGGGGTACCACTGGTAAACTATTTCCTGACACCTTCATCTGTACTGTGGTCCCAATATCTCTGCTCAAATTACCCAATAGGAATGCCCCATCCATTTTTTTTCTGGGACCCAGCCACAAAGATTATCTTCATCATCAGACAAGCTATCTTCATCAGACCTCTTCCAAAACAATGAAACGAGGATTCCATTATGAGACTCACCTGTACCTGTGTGTGCTACAGTAGTGAAGGTTAACACGTCAGTTTTTAAAGTGTAGGAATTTAGAAAGAAATTCCAATTGCCAAAAGACAATCACTCAACTTCTTCATCCAAACTGTAATTAATCTTTGAAATAATTCTCCTCTTTGACATATAAATCATACCTTTCTAACAGAAAAGTCAGATTAAGTGTTTTAGACCTCATATCCTAACTAGAAGTAAAAAAGTTTCTAAATTAAGACATGAAGGCTTTAAAATAGACAAGAAGACCCTGAATTGCCTTTCTCTCATCAATGTTTTGCATTGTCACTCTTAATAATAATATTAAAAATAATAACAGGTAACAATTATTGAATGCTTAGTATATGTGAGGACTGTTTCAGATGCTGTTTCATATTATGTCATTCAATACCCCCAATAAATCTATGATATGAGGATTGGTATTGTCCTTGCTTTACAAATGAAGAAATAAAGTATGAAAGATTAAATAACTTGCCCAAAGTAGTCCTCTTTATGCTGCTGCCTTCATGAGTTTCAGAATATAGTAAACAGTTATTTCTGCCCAGATAAATCACATATAGAAATACTTATCTTTAATTAAAAGTCACTTTTATTACCACTTCCACATTGCTAACAGACTTTCAAGTGTCCATAGACCTAGATGAGCTCATCATTGGCTTTTCTATTTTTTCAACTTGAAAGTTTGTTATGAATCCTAAGTTTGTAATTCTGAGAACTTCGGCAAAGATGTTTACAATCCTGAACATTTCTTTCGAGAAATGTCCACATGTATTTGTATGCTGGAGCCGTTGCTGGCAAAATAGGAAAATTGTTGTGTTTAATTATCGTGTTCTTAAACATCATCTCAAAGTTAAACTAATGAGAAGATTAGTATTATCTTAATTGATGTAAAAAATCATCTTGCTTAAAACTAATTTGGGCAACCAAGGGACAAAAAGGCTTGACAGTGGCATCTTGTAAACCTTTTCATCATCCAGTATGTTACAGGAGTACCAAAAAGGAATATATTGAGGGTAAGACTCTTCCAAATGCAGAACTGTGAATACTTGTCTTTCTAATACAGTTCTGTATTTTAATCTAGTCTGTCATATTGCAGTCAGAGGTCCAAGGAGCACTTCTACTTCTGTGTAACTGTAGAAACACAATAAACCTCTTTCTTGGCCCATTTCAGGCAAGCTGTGAGCCACAGATTGCAACTTGGAAGCCAGATCATGACCCATAGCTCAGCTGCCTGGTGATGAAATTAAAGGCATACAATCATATTTAATGTTTCTACATTGTGGCTGTCACTGAAACAAAATATTTCTGCCAAAAAGTTCCTGCTACTAGAAGAAAATTTAAAAAGCATTAACTCTATATTTTGAGTTACAATTAAGTCTCAAATAGTATAAATAATAGTTTTTAAATGTCTGCTGTGTCATCAAAATATTAAATAAAGGCAACAAGTTTTGTTTTCAATCAAATATTTTGGTCACAGTGTAAGTCTCAAGACACTGTTTTGTACAGATTCATTTATCATGACTATAGATGCAAAGGAATAACGTGCTCAGAAAGAAAAAAGCTAGAGTACCAGAGAGGAACTTAAGGATTATCTACTTTAGAAGGTGAGGTCAGTAAAGATGAAACAATTTGAACATTCATAATGGAGTGATGCTGTTTCTCATATTGATAACTATAATCACTTCTTGTTTTCATTCAGCTTTCAAAATCTTCTGGTCTTTAGGCATTTCACTGAACTAAAATATTAAAACCTCTGTCATGAAAAACCCAGACGTACATTAACATGTATATGTGGCCTTTTCAGTCTGTCTCAATATTTTACCTAATATGTTGGTTACAATTAAGATATAAAGCTCATTTAAACTAACGAATGATTATCCTTCCCAATTTTCAACAAGCAAGTTCTCCAATTAATAACATGTTCTTTGTTCATCTTTATTTAACAACATTAGTCTCTATTCCATCTTTAGCATGGAATATAATGAGCTTTTATTCAGAGGTTTCAAGGACATGAACTTATTTATACTAATATGCCTCTGTGTGAAGAAAATGTTTTATTGCATCCATATTTCACCAATGATAGCACTAGAGCCAGGGCTCCTGACTTCTTCAAGGTCATGCCAAGGATCGTCAGCCAAATCTAGGGAGCCAGAACTCTCAGTCTCAGTTCTCAATTAATCTATGATTTGGATAATAATATCAAAACTGTGTTAGTATTAGATGAATCAGAGTTGCTCAACCCATCACCTGTTCTTTACCACTCATTATTGAAAAACTGTGAACTAGCACTTTATGGATATTTGGTAAATCTTTTGAATATACAATTGATTAATCTCTTAATCACTAATCTCATTTCTGTGCTTTTGTTCTGTTCTTTAAATATCTTTCACATTTGCATCCAAAATAATGGATGAACAGTAGGCGTTTAATCCATTTTCACAGTGAAAAAAAATGAATGCTTGATACAACTTAATGAGATTCCACCATAGAAAAAAATCTATGAAGCCACAAAATGAATTCAACAAGTTAGCAGCTACCTCTAAAGTGGGAAGAAGAGAAAGGAGGCCTGCAGAGTGGCTTTAATTACATATGTTAGTTTTTAAATTCCATTAAAAAATTGGAAATCAGAAACAATACAGCAAATCCTCCCAGTTTGATTGATGGGTTCTCTTGGTATCTGTTGCATTGTTTTCTGAGATTTGAAATATCTCATATTTTAAAATTTTAGTAAAGCAATGTTTCTAAATTTGAGTAATGAGAGGACGATTTTTTTTTTCTTTTTTGGAGATGGAGTTTTGCTCTTGTTGCCCAGGCTGGAGCACAATGGCGCAATCTTGGCTCACCACAACCTCCATGGGAGGACAACTTTTAAAGGAAAAAATTAAAATCACAAAGCTTCAAAATATATCCGCAGACCCAGTTTGAGAAAAACTGAAATAAAGTGCTTACTAGAGGAAGAAAATTAAAACTAGAATTTTTTCTTCTCTATGTTTTGCTAATTTTGCCATGTGCTTGGAATTCAGGATAACAGAAAGTATGTCTCCATTGAGCATGTGTACTTCGAGGGCTTGACTACCACCTATTTTCACTTACTCTGTTCTTGAGTAGTTTTCAGATCTTCTAGCCTTTTGTGGGCTCATTGCTAATCTGAATTTGTTTAATGTCCCTTAAAAATTGTTTAAGTATAAACAAGAATAGGACATGCTGGAACAATGAGCCTAAGGTGTTGTGTTTTTAACATTTTAGTTGTGGTATTTTGCGATTTTTAATATACAGCCAAAAGGAAAAGAAAGAAAAAAACATACAAAAAAGGAGGACAAACAGGAGGAACAGCAGCATTGGGAGGTAGAGGGGGAGAAAAATGAAAAGAATGAAAAAAAATTAAAGAGAGAAAAGATGACAGCAAAGAAGAGAGGAGAAAGGAACAAGGAAGAGAAAAGACGAGAAAAGAGGAACAGAGGAAAAGAAGGAAAACAATTAATGCATTTAGTTATTTTTCAGAGGCCAGTATTTTTATCTAGAAAAGAAGGGGAAAAAAATTCTACTGTTTTTTTTTGTAAACTTGCAAGTGAATAAATTCTGTAAGTATTTGTATGTCTTGAAAATCTATTTCTAAAATGTACCCACTCATATGTTTTTAGTACTTGGACTCTTATTCCTAGAAGCATGTGATCATCAATGAAATCAAAATGTATTACATTCTTTCTTACCTTAGATAAGTGTGCAACTATTTATAGCTATTTCCTTAATTCCTGAAGGATTAAGAAATTAGCCTAAATTCATGACTGCTAAGAATACAAAGCTGACAAAGTCGATGTTTCTGAGTTCCTCACTTGTACAAGTCCCTCCCAAAACCCCGGCAGAGGGTTTTGGTAATGTGCTTATGTATCTATGCTTATGTAAAATTTGTAAAACTAAGCAGTTTTCTTAAAAGGGACCCTCAAATTTATATAAACTCCAGGCTGCACAAAACTTGGAGCTCTCTGCTCTGAGGAGACTGTCAAATATGCATTTGAATCTTTAAGAAAGGAACTTGCGCAAAATGATTTTGAAGTTCTTCATGTGACGTCCTGCCTGAATAAAAGGGGTAGTTAGAAAGTTAGATGAATGCCCGGGCGTGGTGGCTCACACTCACAATCCCAGCACTTTGGGAGGCTGAGGCAGCAAGACCTCTTGAGCCCCAAAGTTTGAGGCCAGCCTGAGCAACATAGTGAGACCCCATCTCTATAATAAACAACAACAAAAATGAACCGAGAGTGCTGGCACATGCCTGTAAGTCCTAGCCACTCAGGAGACTGAGACGAGAGGATCCCTTGAGCCCAGGAGTTCAAGGCTGTTGTGAGCTATAATCACACCACTGCACGCCAGCCTAGGTCACAGAGAGACCCAGTCTCTTAAAAAGAAAAAAAGAAAATTTGTTGAATTCTCAAGGATTTTTCTAGCCTTTTGATACTAGGACTGTTTTGTTAAGTTCTGACAATGAAAAATCCATTTGCTATAAAGCACTTATTTAAAATACAGATTTATACTACTTGACTCTCAGACTTTATCTGACACATTTTAAACATAATACGCAGATAGCTATGGATAGACGTAGATACATGTCTCTAAGACAGTCTCAAATGTCTTATTCTTTTCTACAATAAATTGTGCCATGTTTCAGTCTTTAGCACTGCACTATGTAACCCCAGCCAATGAACCTCTCTAATCCATAAGGCTGTATCAGGTGCATTATGTAAATGGTAACATTATACCAGGACTATTCTAATCCCAGATACCTATGCACAGTGAGTGAGTTGCGAGTGAATTATGTTCAAGGTTGAATACTTTCTTTTACTTGAATGGTGGAAATGGTTTTATAAACAAGTGAACTTAATGTATTCACAATGATCCTCAAACAATACTCTCCCTGGTTAGACCTTAGATTTAGAATAATTTGCATAACTGTGATTGGCATTGTTTTCAGGATGAGGAAAATAAAACCTAAGGAGGTTAAGTTCTATACCTGGGAGGCCAGGAAATGGCATGAATACTATTTGTCTTTCTGATCCTGGAGCAGACATCAGTAATCAGTCATCAGATTTTTTGACATATGATATAAACCTAGTTACTGGCCAGGTGCAGTGGCTGACGCCTATAATCCCAGCACTTTGGAAGGCCCAGGGGGCAGATCACTTGGGAGTTTGAGACCAGCCTGGCCAACGTGGTAAAACCCTGTCTCTACTAAAAATACAAAAACTAGCTGGATGTGGTGGTGGGTGCCTGTAATCTCAGCTACTCAGGAGGCTGGGGCAGGAGAATCGCTTGAACCCAGGAGATGGAGGGTGCAGTGAGCTGAGATCGCACCACTGCACTCCAGCCTTGGTGACAGAGGGAGACTCCATCTCAAAAAAAAAAATTAATTTAATTTAATTTAATTTTAATTTTAATTTTAATTTAAAAATAAATAAATAAACCTAGTTAGTACGCCAGGTCTAGACCAAGAACACATAATGGTCAGGAGATAACAAGGAGGCCAGACTACCACCCATCACCACTGGCACCCAGCCAGCTCTATCACTACCGCTTCTATTTTGACACCATTTTCCACATGACTTCATTCGCATAAATGCTCTTCTTCAAGAAAAATAAGCCATTTATCTAGTCGATGACTAAAGCCACTCTCCTTTCCTGGCGACACTTTGCAGTTGATGATGACTGAGAATCCTGTCTTCATACTTGGTTCTCCCCGTGACCTCACATGGTTGATGCAAACGTCTCTGCTTGCTCTCCCGGGGCCTGATGTCCAGGCAGGCTCTTGCTTTCTCTGGCTAGCCCTACTGCCTAAAGCCATCTGTCTAAACATGGAATCCCTCAGCCCACATTCCCTCATTGCTCATGTTCTGCCCCTCTCATCTGTCTGCGGCTTTGGGCTTGGCAAACACCAGGGAAACTCCTCGTGGCTTTACCTGTATTCTGAATAGCATTTAACCATGGAAAAGTAGACATTTCATAAAAAACGGTGTTTTAATCTTCTTTGGGGGAGGCTTTGCTTTCATCATCTGGTCTCAGAGCAACAGGCAAAAAAAAAACACAGAGGAAGAAATAGGTTATTTTGAAGGGGAGAACTAATGAAATAATAGCGATGGATGTATAAGTTTGTCTTTTAGCTTAAAAAATGCTTATGGAAAGCACTTGGTATTGCAACATGGTGGATGGGGAGTGGAGATTTATCTTTCTCCAGTCTCCTTGAAGGTTTCTACGGCACAGAGCCGAGCATTCACCAACAGTGGGCTAGCTGGAGACACTTTCTGGAATGCTGTGAGCTTTTCTTTACACTCGTCAAAAATAATTTTGAGAAATACATTTTCCCCTATTTTAGTGGATTTAGGCTTAACATATAGAAAAGTAGTTTCTAAGTAACTCAGTTGGCTAATTAACCAACTCAAAAGTAGGCACCGAATGGAAAGCCATGCCGGTTCATTCCGTTCCACCTGCCCATATGCTAACAGTATATAAGCACTGAAAAGTGTTAGGAATTTGGGTGAGGAATGCTGGCTAGGGGAAAAGAAGGCAAACTCCTTTAAAGCAAAACCTTGATGACCCCTTCTTCTCCCTCTATTCATCAGTTTATTCATTCAACATACATTTATTGCACTCCTTACTTAGGTCAGATAGAGACTTAAGCATTGAACTGAAAGATAAATAACTCTAAAAATTAGGCATAAACATTCTCATTTCCAGAGCACCTAACATATAGCATGTAAGTTCACATTCATTCCATATTGAATCCTGTGTTGTAGGGAGGTATTATTAATCTATCTTTTCCTAAGCAAGTGATAAAATGGAGATTTGGGGAGGTGATGTAGCTTAACTTCAATCTCAAAATGAAACTGTGGCCTAGACTGGCTATAAACCTAACCCTGACATTCTACCATATTGCCCCCAACCCTCACAATTAAGTGAAAGAAACATAAGAATGCACTTCCCAGACCAAAGTCCTGGCGTGTTTCCCTACTGTTTTGTTCTTACAGTTTCAGGTCTTAGATTTAAGCCTTCGATTTATTTTGATTTGACTTCTGAGTATGGTGAGAGATAGTTTCATTCTTCTGCTTATATCCATAAGCAGTTTTCCTGGCAGCATTAATTGAAGACTCTCTTTTCACCATTGTGTGTTCTTGGCAACTGTGTCGAAGATGAGTTGGCTGTAAATATCTGTTTCCATATCTGAGTTCTCTATTCTGTTCCATTGGTCTGATTTCTGTTTTTAGGCCAGGACCATGATGTTTAGGTTACCACGGCTTTGAAATGAATTTTGAACTTTGGCTATTTAAGCAAATAAATTCCATATAAATTTTTGGATATTTTTCTATTTCTGTGAAGAATGTCATTGGCATTTTGATAAGGATTGCATTGAATCTGTAAATTGCTTTGGATAGTATTGTCTTTACAATATTAATTTTTCTAGTCTATGCCCATGGACTTTCTTTCCACTTACTGTGTTCTCTTCAATATCCTTCTCAGAAGGATTGTTTTATAGTTTTTCTTGTCTAGATCTTTCACTTCTTTGATTAGATTGATTCCTAGGCATTTTATATTTTTGTAGCTATAATAAATGGAATTGATTTATTGATTTCTTTTTCAGATTGTTTGCTGTTGGTGTAAATTCCAGGCAACCAAAACAAAAATAGACAATCGAGATTACATGAAGACAAAAGAATTCTGCACAACAAAGGAAGCAATCAACAAAGTGAAGAGACAACTTACAGAATCGGAGAAAATATTTACAAACCATCCATTTGACAAGGGATTCATAATGAGAATATATAAGGAGCTCAAACAACTCAATAGCAAAAAAATCAAATAATCTGATTTTAAAATGGACAAAAGATTTGAACAGACGTTTCTCAAAAGAATACATACAAATGGCCAACAGGTACATGAAAAAATGCTCAACATTACTAATCATCAGACAAATGAAAACCAAAACCACTATGAGATATCATCTCACCCTGTTAAAATGGCTTATATCAAAAGGACAGGCAATAACAGACGCTGACAAGGAGATGGAGAAAGAGAACCATCATACACTATTGATGGGAATGTAAATTTATGCAACCACTATGGAGAACAGTTTGGAGGTTCCTCAGAAAACTGAAAATAGAACTACTATATGATCCACCAATCCCACTGCTGGGCATATATCCAAAAGAAAGGAAATCAATATACCAAAGAGGTATCTACACTCTCATGTTTATTACAGCGCTGTTCACAAATAACCAAGATATGGAATCAGCCTAAATGCCCATCAACAGAATAATGGATTAAGAAATTGAGGTACATCTATACAATGGAATATAATTCAGCCATAAAAATGAATGAAATCCTGTTATTTGCAGCAACAGGGATGAAACTGGAGACCATTATGTTAAGTGAAATAAACCAGGCCAAAAAGACAAATATCACACGTTCTCCCTCATATGTGAGAGCTACAAAAAGTGGATCTCATGAAGGTAGAGAGGAGAATGGTGAATACCAGAGGCCAGGAAGGGAAGGGGAAGGGGAGAAGGAAAGTGGGGGGAAAAGAATATAAATGTGTTTATTGCTGTTGAACTGTACAGTTAAAAATGATAAAGAGTAAATTTTATATGCATATTTTACCTCACTAAAATCTGGTTTTTAGAGAATGCATTTCCCTTCAAAGGGCTTAGTGCTCTTGTGCAGATGTGTCCATGATGCTTTAGGAGCACGTGGTGGAGAGCAGCATTCTTTTCAGGGGCTTCTAACCCTCACCATTATGAAGACTAACATGTGGGAGACCCCAACATGGGAAGAGGGAGCACAAGCATTACTTTGATTCATTTTAAACTTTTAATCAATTTAATAAATATATTTTTAGGAGAAATGCATGTGTGGCATAGTTTATAAGTCTTTACATATATAAAATGTCTTTTGTTGCTAATACAAGTTAACTGAAACATCTGATTTAGGAAGAAAAGAAGCAAATTAATACAATTGCTATAGCGAACACTGCAGATTCTCTTTTGTTATCGAATATGAAACCACAGTTTAGGAGGCTACAGATTATTCTGGACAAAAATGTTGCCTAAAAAATGTATAGTTGGGCCCAGCGAAGTGGCTCACGTCTGTAATTCCAGCACTTTGGGAGGCTGAGGTGGGCGGATCGCCAGGGCAGGAGTTTGAACCCTGTCTTTACTAAGAACAAAAAAAATTAGCCAAGTGTGGTGGCACACATCTATAGTCCCAGCTACTCGGGAGGCTGAGGCAGGAGAATTGCTTGAACCCAGGAGGCAGAGGTTGCAGTGCGCCAAGACCATGTCACTACACTGCAGCCTGGGTGACAGAGCGAAACTCTGTCTCGAAAAAAAAAAAAAAAAAGAAGCATAGATGTTGCTTCATAATCTATTCCTGACCTGTAAGGAATGTATGCATGTAGCTAAAAGTCTTCGCTTTTAGCGAAGGTATCATAAATAACGAATATAACTTGCCCTTGTGACGTTATCAAAATTACCGTTCAAAAAAACAACTGGGAGTAATCTAGACAGATGAAACCCAATATATCTAAAGGAAAAACATCACATTGGCTCAAATTCCACCTCCACATTAAATCCTCTAATATCATGGAATAGCTTCTTTAAGCCATTAAAAAGAAACATTGTTTTCTTATTTTATAAAGGCACACAATTTCCAAAGCAATCATACCTGCCCAGGCTATATGTTTTCAGTCTTGCACAACTTCTGACCAAATACCACCTTGATTCCATGACTTTTGTGAGAAACACGAAAGGAACGTCAATTTGGGAACCTCACCTGGGCAGGGGAGTAACAGTGACTCAACCAGAAGACCTGAGTCGTCATCACGCTCTCACTTTATGCAGAGGCCCTGGGGGAGGGCAAACACATTTCGTTTTGAAACTTAAACTATATAGGTGATCAACGTTTTGTTAATGTCGTCAGGACAAATATAATTTTTGAAAGCCTTTAAATTGAATACAAGACTGAATTATAGTGATACATTTTCTTGGTAGTGTTGACTTAAAAAAAATTGTAGCAATACAATAAGGAAAGGAACTGCACAGATAAATTGGTTAAAAAAATAATTTTACGGCCGGGCACGGTAGCGCACACCTGTAATCCCAGCATTTTGGGAGGCCAAGGTGGGTGGATCACCTGAGGTTGGGAGTTTGAGATCAGCCTGACCAACATGGAGTAACCCCATCTCTACTAAAAATACAAAATTAGCCGGACATGATGGCGCATGCCTATAATCCCAGCTACTGGGGAGGCTGAGGCAGGAGAATCACTTAAACCCAGGAGGTGGAGGTTGCAGTGAGCCGAGATCGCACCATTACACTCCAGCCTGGGCAACAAGAGCAAAACTCTGTCTCAAAAAAAATTTTTTTTACTATTGTAATTGAGTGTTATTGTTATAAAACTCCTAACTCAGGAGGGTCTTTTTGAACACTTTGTTTCCTGTCCAAAATGGGAAGGGAAACAGCCAGTGTGCCTGTCACTAGGAACAACGTTGGACCTGTATGTAGGCTGAGCACAGAACTGAATAAAGTAATGTATTTCTGGGCAAAGGGGAGCATGATTAACCTGTATCATTGAAAAATGAAAGCACCTAGATCCAAAATTTTGTTTTTCGAGGCCGTCATCACTAGGCAAAATGATTCCCTATTCACTCTCCACTCCACATTCTCAATGGATGCCTTTTTGGCAACATTTATTTTCACTTTTGTATTTGAAAAATGAAGGAGCGTATGCCTGTCCTGTGGGCAACCTGAACAAGGGCAGCACAGTGCAGTCCTTGGTTAAGTTAAGCATTTGCAACTGCTGGACGAGTGGCAGAGCCGACATTATGTCCCAAATGTGTGACTTACTCAAAGAGCCATGCCACAGCTAATTGGGTTCACAAAATGTTTTAGTCCGTTGATTCAGCTGCAGTGGTTTAGACACGGTCTTTCCTCACAGCAGGGGCCAGGCTGGAGCGCTTTCTAAATGGCTGAAATGATCAGCAGCAAAGCCTATCATTCAGATCACTCCTTTGGAACAGACACAACCTGTGAGCACAGGCTGAAATTATGGGTTGAACTGATGCACTGTTTCTTTTTTTTCCAAAGTGGAAAAACTGAACAACCTGTGTTTGTTGTTTTGCTATTTTAGGTACAGCAGAATGTTTAACTGCTAAGTTAATTTCACAACTTTTTGGATAATTGTATAATAGAAGCATTTACATAAAGACTGTCTTTTTTCTTAATAAAAGATTTTTCCCTCTGAATATTGATGACTAATCCCTGGGGCTTTCTTACATCTCCCTGGCTAAATGTTTCATCTCATCCCCATCACCATATTAGATGTGGTTCTTCTGAACCTTTCTGCTCAAATATCTCCAGAGCCAGGACTCCATCTCTGCGGTACCTAACTCAACACTCTGGCTCTGGTACCTAACTCAGAACACTCTCTAGCTGAGCCATGTACAAGTTTACCTGCCATCTTTGGGCTCTCAGACCTCCATTATTGATTCAGGAACCCATGAGTGTACAGTCTGACCTGAGATCTTCAGTGAAGTAATCTAAACCACAGATTTTTAGAGAACAAGCTTCACTCAGCTTCCTCCTTTAGCAATTTACCGATCCCTTCCTTGCTCCTCAATATCCAATAAGCAAGCTCAGATTCTTTTGTTTCTCTCACTGGCTATACAAACCATCCTAACTGAAAACATTTGATCTGCTCAGGGTCCCCTTGCCAATTTTGCCATTCACTCTAGACACCCAGCCCCAGCTTAGCCTCAGCATTTCCCACCAATGCAAATCTGTCATTTACCCTCAAATCTACAATCATGAGTGAGCGTCATGCCTGATGTGTGCCTTGAACCTTTGGAAACGCAGCCAACATTGACATTACCCTAGACTATGAACACATAACTAATCAGAAATAGAATATTTGATGAAATTAAAATCGTAAAGAGGAATTCTAATTGGTGCTTTCTTTGTGCCATTATGATCTAACTATCACGGAAAGAAACCATTGTTCTCAAAAAGCTATGTTCTCAAGAAGCTTTTTTTTGTTGTTGTTCTCAAAAAGCATTGTTCTCAAAAAGCTATTTGCCTAGAATGGCAAATTGTATACTTTTAGTGTTTGTCTGTTGATATATTCCCATATCTTTGCTTTAAAAAACAGTGGAAGATATGTCACAGGATGGTACGTGAGTTACTGCCAAACAAGTGTTATATGGAATGCACTGCTAAGTCTTCAAAGAAAACAGAAAAGGAACAGATATGTTTTGATCTCTTATTGGGTGCCTTGCACGAGGCATTTTGTAAGAGGTAAGCAGAGGCTTCAATTGGTTGGGAAAGCTTCATCCCCAGCTTTCAAGACTGAAACCTGGGGATGATCCATCCTCGGCCCCTCCCTGGCCCTCACCCTTTATGTCCAATCCAACATCAACATCATCACTTCCCTTGATTTTCACCGCCACCCTTCTCATCCGTCAATTCCCTCTGGTCTACTTCCACAGCCCCTTGGTGGTGTCCACACTTCAATTCCCGTCCTCCTCCCATGTGCACTCATCACATGCAGCCAGACCAAGCTTTTAAAGCTTGCATCAAATCACTTGGCATGCTGTCCCTTCTGCCAGGTGCCCTGTGTCTACTCTCACTTTCTAAGAACACCTGACTTCTTATTTTTCAGGACGTAGCTTAAATGTCACCCTCTCCAAGTCCATTCTCCTTGTTATTCTCTTGGTGCCTGTTCTTTCCTACTTACGTGTTTGCTCCCAGCTTATTGTCTGCTTCCCTCAATAGCCTGTAAAGCTCCACAAGGCAGAGAGCATTGCTTACTCACCCATGGGTACCCTACAGCTAGCACGTCAATTGGTAAATATTAGGTACTCAATAAGCGTTTGTTGGATGAATGAGAAAGAACCGCTTGACTCTGGTGTTAATGTTGGAAGAAGCTGGCATTCAGAGGCTAAAGCATGGTAATTCAAGTTGCTACATGGGCAAAGGCAAAGATGAAATAATGTAAGAGAAAGAGGGAAGTGGGAAAGAGCTGGGTGTATGAGGGTGTTGGGAGCAGATGAGTCTGGGTGGACGTGCAGAGATGTGGGCAAAGAGCAGTGTGAGGTGGTCTGGGAAAAGTGGGCCTGGTTTGATGGGACCTCATGCTGCTCAGGTGCCCACCCACTGCTTGTCTTACACGGCTGATATCAACTTAGTCCTCAGCATGCAAACTAGAGTGAAAAGTCTCAGAGAAAATGCCATAATCAGTTTTCAAAAGCATGGGTGCCCAGTTGCATAATATTACACATTTTGAGACATTTTGCCACCATAGGAGTATATTCTATACATTCAAAGGGAGTGTTCCTTATACCCCTCATAGGGCTGTTCCATATCAAATAAGGCATTTACAAAGAAAAGCAGAAAGAAACACTGGGAAAGTGCTTCAGAACGTAAGTGTGCTTATGTTCGGGAAATAACACAAAAAGAGTCGTTCCTGGCAATGGTGGTGATACATAACCCAGCCATTTATTAGAAGTATGACATTGGAGATGAGAACTAGCTAAAGACTTGAGGTGTCACTGGGAAGCCATTTAATTCCCTACCTCCATTACTGACATGGAATCAAAACACCAGAGCAACAGAATACCCGGTTTATTAAAATTTTCCATAATAAATTATAGTGTTTATAGTAAACCTGATCTTTGTCACAGAATCTTTAGTATTTTAACATTAATCCTATAGTAAAAAGGCCAGGTGGATGGGGCATGATCCTTGCATTGACTAATGTTTCAGGTCACAGCCAAGTTTCTACTGATTTGATTAAACCTTATCTCATACCCAAAGGACACGGTGCAGATGTTGGTCAGGAAAGTGAGACTGCGGTGATGGTATTGGGTTGAGCTTCTTATGCCAAAGGAAAGCTCTTGACCTAGGAAAAGAAGAGGTAACAATAAACTGTGAAGGAGCAATCTTGGCCTCTATTCCTTTGATGTGAAAGGGCAGGCATGGGAGAATAACACTGGCTTCATTCCTAAAATGTTTCGTAAGCTCCTGAGAAGAATGGTATTGGAATTTTAAGTACAGTATTGTATGAATTGCTCACCTGCAGGAAACTGTAGGCATATCCAGCAATATCTAAATTCTTTACCTTTTTCAGCTAGCTGATTAATGGTTTACCATTCCACTCTAGTATGTCCTAACATGGGTGTGCCAAGATGCCGTGTACAATACAGTTTACGCCCCCAAGATCTGGAGGATCTGGTCAGAGAGTTATGTAAAGAGACACTAAAAAGCTGCCATCCATTAAGGATTAGACTTCAGAGTTTGAGAAGCTGAGTGCCTGTAGTCTTTTAGGGCCAGAGTAGTGATTTGGTTTAAATGAGGTTGTTAAGGAACGGACTTGGAATAGCACAAGGGCAGAGAATGAGCTGTTCCTGGGTTGAATCAGCCACATCTCTGTTCCTGCAGTTTGGATTCACTAGCAGGGACTAGAACCAGGAGCTATTGTACTATGCTCCAGACTATTGTTCTCTACTATGGCCAGTTTCCAAGCCCAGTATCCACTAGGAGAAGCCCATTTTCCTCTGGCAAAAGAGTAACTCCTCCCTGACCTCTCAGAGCCAGGAAACAGAACTTAGACACCTGTCAGTCATGCATGATCATTAACTGAAATAGGATCTGCTCACAGGCTCTTGGTTGCTCACCTCCAGCTATGAAACTCCCATTCCCTTAGCTATGCACAGCTGGCTTAGGTTATCTTTCCAGAGCATGCACTTCTACTGGCTCCACCACATAGCTTCATAATTGTTCTCCCTGATAGCTCAATAAACTAGGAACAGCTCCGTTCTCAAGAACTGTAGCTACAACATTTTAAAGCAAATTTTATTAATATAAAGAACATTAATAAGTATTAGATACCCTGAGAGTGGCATGTTATGGTAAATAAAGGACCTATTAATCCCCACAGTGAGTATATCAATTAATTGCCTCGGAGAACTTTTCATTCCTCTCTCTGTATGGCCAGTGATTGCACCTCTATTGCAGAGGCCACAGCTCTAAGAAAATGGTCCAGTCCTGGGGTGCCTTTGCTAGATAATGAGCATTGGACAGGCAGAGGAGAGCATCTTTTCTCTGCTTATGGAGGATTTGGGCAGGGATAGGTTTCTGTAGCAAGACTTAACTGCTTCCACCCTGGAAAACATTAGCAAATGCTACCCAAAGGGAGTAACAGGATTATAACCTCACCACAGAGATTTTTCTGATGAAGTTTCAAATATTGGCTGTCATACCTTGGACGTTAAACCTTTCTATTGCTAAGAGGAAGGGGGAAACAAGCAGCAACCAGTGTATGGGCTGGTTCTTAGTCAATACACCAGGTTTTTTGCATAGGAACTTGTTGCACTGTTTCTTTCCATGATCTATAATTTTAATTGCCTGTATACCCTAAGTTATCCCAGTCAATTTTTTTGTAATTAACTTTGTCGGTTGGGACATAGAATCTTCTTTTTGGGAACAGCTTCCAAATTAAAATTGCCCAATTAATTAAATCGAGTTAATGTCGGCCCATAGATTGTAAGTTTCTTACCTTATTCATCCAACACTTATTTACATCAGAGATGCATAATAGACACACGTTATCCTTTAAGAGACATATGTTTCCACTGCCTCCCACCCAAGTATCTTCATATAAAACTCTACTCCTGAGAGGTTTTAGGTTACCTTCACCCTTTGCATAACCATTTAATCTATTGTCCGGTCTCTGTGCCTGGACATTTTGGTTTTCCCACTTACTTGACAACTTAAAATGAAAGCTCTTATCAAACCAACTCTCAAAGCTGTAATCAAAGCCTTCAAACCATCATGTACCATGGCAGAAGTGTTATCAATGTTTAAAGTAAATTTCAGGTCCAAAGCAGCACATGGCATATCTTCAATCCAAGCACCCCCTCTTCATGTCCAAACCTGTCAGCCTTCCCTGCTAGGATCTCCTCCAAACAACAGCCTCCTCTCCTATTAGAAGGAACCTCAAAACAACAATCTTCCCTGCAGGTTAATTCAGACATAAATTGTCATCCCAATGTATTGTTTTAACTCAGTGTCCCAAGTTTCTCCTATAATTACTCAGGTTTTTTAAAATCAGAATTCCACCTGAAGAGTATACATGGAGGAATTATCAATTCTTTTATGATAATGTAAGATGGATCCATTACATTAATGGTAAGATGGATCCATGTCCTTCTTGACATTTTATGTAAACAGAAAGTACTACGTGCAAAACTGCAGGAAAAAAGGTGCATAATAGACTATCGTGGTTTCCAAACCTAACTGATAATAAATAACTTGGGAAGTGTTCAAAGATGGAGATCCCTGATCTCTATCTCATACAATTTTAATCAAGTAGGTCTAAGATGGAGTCAAAGAGTCTGTATTCTTTGAATCATTCCCCCAAATAATTCTGACCACCAGCTAGAGTTGGGCTCCAAAAGTGCCGGGTGTTATGACATTTCTGTAAGACTAACTATGGCTTTCTATTTCGTTTGCTTTTTAAATGTTCTGTTTTGAGATAACTGTAGATTAATTTGCAGTTTTGAGAAATAATAGAGATCCCATGTACCCTGAGTGACGACAACAACAATGACACTCTGGGTGTCTCACTCTGTCACCCAGGCTAGAGTGTAGTAGCATGATTAGAGCTCACTGCAGCCTCCACATCCTGGGCTCAAGCAATCCTCCCACCTCAGACTCCCAAGTGGCAGGGAGGACAGGCATGCACCAGCACACCCAGCTAATTTTTTTACTTTTTGTAGAGACGAGGTTTCGCTACGTTGCCCAGCCTTGACTGGAACTCCTGGGCTCAAGCAATCTGCTTGCCTCAGCCTCCAGAAGTGCTAGGATTACAGGTGTGAGCCCCCGTGCCTGGCCATATTTTATACACTTTAGAGTTTTGAGAGTATTCTATCTAGTCTAGATACAAGTCATTTGCCAAACATTTTTTTCCTAGTCTGTAGCTTGTCTTTTTATCCTATTAGTAAGGTATTTTGCAGAGCAAAAGGTTTTTTTTTTTTTTTTTTTTTTTATTCTGGTGAAGTCTGATTTATCAGTTTTCCTTTTATGGATCATACTTTTGGCATCAAGTCTAAGAACTCTTTGCCTAATTTTAGATTCCTAAGATTTCTCCCAAGTTTTTTTCTAAAAGTTTTGTAATTTTACATTCTATTTTTAAGTCAGTGTGTCATTTGATTTAATGTTTGTTTAAGGTGTTAGGTTGAGGTTGAGGTCCACTTTTATAACTACAGCTCTTCAGTTGCTCCAGTATCATTTGTTGAAAAGCTATTCTTCATCAAATTGCTTTTGCAGGCTGGGCACAGTGGCTTACACCTGTAATCCTAGCACTTTGGGAGTGCCCAAGGTGGGCAGATCACTTGAAGTCAGGAGTTCCAGACTAGCCTGGCCAACATGGCAAACCCCTGCCTCCATCAAAAATACAAAAATTATCTGGGCGTGATGGCAGGTGCCTATAGTTCCAGCTACTTAGAGGCTGAGGTAGGAGAATCGTTTGAACCTGGGAGGTGGAGGTTGCAGTGAGCCAAGATTGGGCCACTGCACTCCTGGGTGACACAGTGAGACTCCATCTCAAAATGAAAAAACAAACAAACAAAAAATTGCTTTTACACTTTTCTCAAAAATCAAAGGAGCATATTTGTGTGGATATATTTCTGGGATCTCTATCTGTGCCACTCATGTATATGTCCATCCCTATGCCAATATCACACTGTTTGAATTACTAAGTTCCATATTTAGCCTTAATATTGGGTAGAGTGATTCTCCCTCTTTATCCTTCTTTGTCAGGATTATTTTAGCTATTTCAGGGTTTGCATCTTTAACTACAACTTTTAGAATAAGGTTGTCTATGCCTACAGAAAACACTTTGCTAGAATTTTGAAAGAAATTGCATTGAACTGGAAGGGCGTGGTGGCTCACACCTGTAATCCTAGCACTTTGGGAGGCCGAGGCAGGTGGATCACGAGGTCAGGAGTTCGAGACCAGCCTGGCCAAGATGGTGAAACCCTGTCTCTACTGAAAAACAAGAACAAAAAAATTAGCCAGGCATGGTGGCACAAGCCTATAGTCCTAGCTCCTTGAGAGGCTGAGGCAGAAGGATCGCCTGAACCTACGAGGCAGAGGTTGCAGTAAGCTAAGATCATGCCACTGCACTCCAGCCTGGACGAGAGAGTGAGACTCTGTCTCAAAAGAAAGAAAAAAAGAAAGAAAGAAAGAAATTGCATTAAACCTAATTATCAATTTGGGGAGAATAAATACCTTTACTATATTAAATGTCCAGTATACAAACAGAGTATATCACTCCATTTATTTAGACATTCTTTGATTTCTTTTATCAGCATTTTATAACTTTCATCAAACAGATCCTCTACATGTTTTGTTAATTTTTATCTGAACATTTCATTTCTGGGGGGATTTTCTACATGATCATGTCATCTGTAAATAGGAACTTCCCTGACTTTTTTTTTTTTAACCAATAAGAAAATCCTAAAGGGAAACATAGAGGAGTTTGGACTACAGAGCACTGCCACATCACAGTTGCAGAAGACGAGTGATTGTTCTATAAAAGCAGAAGGAAAGAATTCAAAAGAATAGTGCTTCTCTCCATTCAAATACACAGAAAAAAACTGTCACTCCAGCAATATTTTTCCTTTGCGTTGTTTTCCTCTATGTTGGGTTTTCCGGTACTTTTCTCTGTGTTGCGTTGGTAACTGCGTCACAAGATAAAAAGTAGGTTGATTTTATTCTCATAATTGAAATTGGCCCCCAAAAAGCATGACGTCTACAAAATGTCCTGTTTTGTAGACAGGGAAGTATGGGCCAACTGTGAAATTTGCTTTGGCTCTGCGCGGGATTATGACTTTTCCATTTTAAGGACATCCAGTACCATCAGAGGGGTCTCAGTGTATCAAAAGTACTGCTCCTTTGAGTAGGAGACAGATCTAGTCTCTTGAGTTCTAGGGATGGCTGCAGAGAGCCAAGGACCAAGTGAGTCCCCAGAGTCAGCGGCCATGTCAAAAACAGAAACAGAAGTCCTGACATCGAGTTGGCCAATCTAACCCCTGGACCGCATTTCCTCCTTTTACTTTTCACTCTGCCCTCCACATAATTACATCAATGCTTCACTGTGTTTATGACACACGGCATGGATTAAAGAGCAGAATGTAAAATGCTCTGCCTGAGAAGGCAATTACCTTGAACAATTGTTTCAGTTAGATCGAAAGGTAACTGTAAGCACGTTGAATCTACGGTCCTACGTTAATCAGTGAGACTTCAGGCTGTGTCCTGGAACCCAAGGGCAAGGATACCCCAAGTCCCCAGGAGGGTACTGGAGCTAGGATTTGGAAATCTGTTAGCGCTCCTGCTGGCTCTTCTCCCAAAGGTCTACTTCAGAACATCAGTCTCTTTCTTTCTTTCTCTCTGGTCACAGTCTTATTTCTAGAGTGTCCGTACTTGAAAGTCAGAATACTAAGATTTTTTACTGACTTGCCTTATGTGATCGTATAAAATTTTGTGGTCTGATAAAACTAGCACCTAAGAGAAGTAAAAGACTATTGACAATTATCATAACCCACAGATTTTATGCCCCCCTTTCAGGATTGCACAATGTAATATAAATCATGTAACCATTTTGGTCCTTCCTTTTATTATTTACAAAATGGAAAAATAACATCTACCTGGTTTATTTTCTAGAATTTTTGTAAATATTAAGTGTGTTAACATACGCAAAAAATGCTATATAAACCCTAGGACACTACAGAAATAGAAGATACTACAACCATGCTTGTCTTGGGATTTGTTATTGGAGATACAAATAATCCTACATAGTACCTTGTATTTATTTTCACACAAGAAGAAAAAAGCATATATGTAAATGGCCATATTTTTATAAGACTCTTCAGGTTATTTAAGGCAAAAAATACTGTCATCATTTTGTTGGAGGCAAAAATGAGAACCAAATAAAATAACTTACCAAATGTCACATAAATAGTCATGGAATGAGATCTTTTGGCTAGGATGTGATATTAAAGAAACAAGTTTCAAAACCTGAGCCCAGATCGTCATCCTATTTACACCGAAGAAGGAAGGTGTTTCTTGGTATATAAAATTCCCAGGTAATGACCGCCTAGCCAGCACTTCTGGAAGATGGAAACGTGGAGTTTAAGACTGTCTCCCTCAATTTCATTGATGACCATGTCCTGCTTTCTCCTCCCTCATAAATGGAAAGCATCACTATACCTAAAAGTTCGAGCCCTCCTTTTATGGATTCCAAGACGCCTACTGCCCTCCAGCCCTCTGGTAACTATGCAAAAGATTCTGCAGCTCCTGGGATGGAAGCGAGTACTCCTAAATCAACAGATGCTCTTCGGTGCATTCTATATTCCTCCCAATTGGCTTGGATATTCCTGAGAGACAGAAAACAACAATGCCTAAATTTTCTCGAGGGAGGAATGTGATTTCTGAAAGGACAAGAAGCCATTAAGTAAGAGCACATTTTTGCCCTTATTCGCTTTAAAAAGATGAGCCAAATCATACCACAATTTACAGATACTCTCAAGGGGAACAAGAATTCTGCTGTTCTAACACACTGAAAAAGTGAAAGTAGCTTCAACTCCATGCTCTGGAAGCACAGCCGAAACTGAAGACGGATTTTCTGAAGGTTGGCTCTTTGATGTTTGTCCTCAATCACAGTGACCAGCCCTTGTTTTTTCTTCTCCTTAATAAGTGAAACAGCTCCGAGAAGGTCCGAAACTGGAAAAACCAAGCCATGTCATGGCAATGTCATCATTGAAAGCATCTGTTGTTATTTGTTTATTAGGTCACATCCTACAATGAAAATGCCCAAAGAATCAGCCTCTGTCCATTTATTATCAACACAGGTATCCCAGATTTATTCTGCTATATTAGTTTAATTGGAACATTATTGAGAAATACAAGTTTCCAATGAGAAAGGAATAAAAGTCTAGATAAATTACCCAAATAACATATGGCCTTTTCCTATGAAGATCATAAGCAATTTGTATGCCATTTGTTTTCCAAGGGCAGGGTTTTTTTTTTGTGCTAAATTGAAATCTAAAGTAAGGTACATTGATTTACAGGAAATTGTACCTTTACTCACAAATTCATCATTTACAAATACTATTTCAGGGGGCTAGATTGAACAAAGGCTTGTTTTTTTTGAGCCAAGAATGTCATCAACTGTGTCCATATCTGTTTATAAATAGTTTTTTCCTAATTCAAAGATTGAAGGCTCACAAAAACATTTTTTGAAATCATTTAAAATAAGTGACATAAAATTTAGTCTTAGGATTCACTTCCAGGGAAAACTGTATTCACTTGTATTTCAGAGAAAAAGAGCAGGGCAGGTAGGGGACATCTGGGGGATAAAGGGTGTAGCAATTGGAAGGTTAGTGCCATTTCCCTAGGAAATGGCATTGGTTCTTTCTCAAACTAAAACAGAATGATTGTGTGGCCCTGTCTCCTTTATGAGGATTTTTTAAATCCCCCAGGGTTTTCCACTGGCCACTGAGCTTACAGACAGTCTTTTTATTGCCCAGTATATTTATTTGCAGATCTTAAAATGTGTCCATATGTCATGGAAGATATGAGGCTTTGGTGACAGGTATTAAGATGTGTCCAAAAACCACTTTTCCAGGGCCCAGTGCCTGAGTTCTTTATTTAAGAGTGTGCATCCCGCGAGGAGAATTAAACAGTGAGCACGGCTAGTTTAGACAGGGCTCCCTGCTCCTCCACCCACCCAGCTTCCTCCACTTCCTTTCAGTTTCAACTGAGATCACATTGCAATCAAGCCAGAATATTTTTCCATTTCTAATTATTCTAATCCAAGGCCTTATTGCTAGGAAAGTTTTCTTCTTTCTGGAAAGGGGCTCAAAGAAAAAAAATGTGTTGAGAACACAAAGATGTGGGTGTATTTGCCCATCTGCACAGGATATGCCCACCTGCTGTGCTCACACAGGAATGCAGAATTATCAGCAGAGACACGGCGAGGTGGCAGGAAGTGGGGGTAAACCTATTTGACTCTCTACTGTGTCTTTCCTCTGGAGTTTCAAGTGAAAATATTCAATAACCAATGCATGTGTAGTTAAACACACCTGATGCTTTCCTAGAAGCCGTACATTATTCAAATGTGATGAAGAAGCGCCACAGTTTTGAAATCCCATGGACAATGATGTGGCGGGAAAGGCATTTTCTCATGTATTAACCGGATGCTGGTGACTTGGGTATCATTTGCTTTTGCCTTGACTACCTAATCATTTGCTATAATGAAAAGAACTAAAGCATCAATCATCAGCCTCAATTCTGAAAGCTTATTTTTCATTCATATTGCCTTGAAAATAAGGTTTGATCTTGGTTGGGTTCCAAATGAGGAATTTATTATATTTTGCTCCCCCCGTGCCATCTCTTGGCATTGAGGAATTAAGGTACTATCACAGGCAGAGGAAGGCAGTACTGGTCGCTTTGCTTTGTTTAGAATACAAAGGACACGGCCAACTCTACCACAGAGAGGCAAGAACAAGGGAGGCGTCTGTCGCCCACTCACTCTGCTTCCTTTCCCAATACAACCATCGTGCCTTTATGCCAGTGGTTTCAAGCAGCCGTGAGAAAAGATCTGCTTTATCCTGCTTTCCATTGCAGACAAGTTGCATGGTTCTGATCTATAACTCATTTTGTTTTACTTGGTCCTCCCCAGAATCTCATCCTATGTACTCGAAGATCAAGTTAGAAGTGCTAATTAAAATTGTGTGTGCAAGAAGCAACCATATAACCGTCTGTGTGATTCAAACAATCGATTTGCTTGGGGAGGAAAGGGGAGAGTTCTTTTTGTTTTAGGTTAACTTTCATTTTCTTACTCTAACTGGGTGGGTTTTTTAATGCATTTGACTACATTCCATGAATTCCATGTCCTTCATTCCTTGTTTGCTTCCCCTTTCCTTTCCTGTTTGTGTCACCTTCTGTTATAAACCTACTGCCACCCCTTAAGGTATCAGAGTCTATCTGACATTGACCTACAGAGATATTTTTAGATGCCCTTCCTTGACCATACCACACCTCTGAGGCATATCACGCCCCTTGGACTCTTCTTTCGGTTTCCAGTTTTCTTTCTTTCCTATATTTTTCTCTCTTCTTTTGGGGTGGGTATATAGGTTTGGGATTTTGCATTCTTTCATTTCAAGCCTCATGTACCTTCATTCTCCACTGAACTGGCCTTAACTCTAGCCCAGAACCGTCTCACGTTGCTGCTCCATTTGTTCCTTCCAAATCTGCTGTTAAACATTATGCTCTGAAAACATCCTAGGAGATAAATCAGTTTCTACCTCTTTGATTTCACAGATGGGAAACGTGAAAGCAGAAAGGGACTGGAGAGCACCAAGCTAGAGGTGAGCTGTGATTCAAGATCCCATCCTCACTTTTAGCTGTGTCCTAGCACAGGCAGTCCACTGTTCAGCTATTCCAAGATCTCCCTTCAGCCTCCAGGAATAACAATTGAATAATGCTGCTAATGAGGTCTAACTTGTATTCCTGAAGGGAACCTTCTCTTGGTAGACAGATTCTTATAATTTCCTATTGCCGTATTCCAAAGCCCTGGGCACCCACAGCCTCTCTTTCAATGCACACTGTTATTCTGGGACCCCATTTGACTGAGATAATCCTGTTGTTTAATTGGTCTTAGGTGGTTACTGTTCCATAATCCCTGGCCTCCTTCTTTCCATCCTGATCCCCAACAGCCAAAATAGATCACGATCACTTCTGTATATTTCTTTATTTAACCATCCTGCCAATCAAACACATAGAATCCATTTCAGGTAATGACAGAGAATTTTAACTATGGCGATTAGCTACAGCTCATCAACCAACAGCACAAGAACCTGCTGAAATTTTCTCTCAGAAATCAATGCACTCAGCTATGATGTGCTGATTGAGATAATGAGCGTAAGATGAAAATTAAGGAATAAGAGAATGAATATCTTTTTTCTTTTCCTCCCACTAAGAAGAGGAAGAAAAGCAAAAGAAAAAAAGGGGAGAGGAAGCTAAGAGCTAAAGTTTATTTTCTAACACATTCCTTACTTAATTTTTCCCATCTAAATCTGATTAAGTCTACCACTTTCCAAGGCTTTTTTAGATTTCCACCAGTTGTGGCTTTTGGGCTGAAGAATGTCTCTGCAAGAATGTAACTTGAATTTGTCCTTGGTTGTTTGAGTCTTAAAAGCCACGGTGCCAACAGCCTTTCTCTGAATCCCTTTTCCTTTTACCCTTCCTCTTCCAAAGGATGGATTTTAATATTGACTTTTGTTTAGCGCCAGTGCCTTGTTCTGGGTGTTGGAGTTTTAGTCGTTGGCAGGCACTCGCAAACCACGGTGTACCTGTGTCATCGTTCCTCCTGGAATTCCAGAGGCATCTAGGCCACTTGGCTCTGCTGCCCTCATCAGGGGCAGCCCCTCTCTCCATGCAGGGCACCCAGTGGATGAAAGCAAATTCTTACAGCTCTCATCCCAGCCCAGCCCCTCCCCTCTTTCACCCAGAGCAGGATGGAGTTGGGATGGAGAGGCAAAGACCGCCCTGGAGGTTTCAATCTCTGAAGTAAGAGCCTATTAGGGAGAGCAACACACGTGCAAAACGTTTCCAGTCACAAAATTAACTTCAATTATGAGATTATAAGATTGAAAAGGAGGCTTAGGAAAGCAGTGTGTGTACACAGTGTGTGTGTGTTGTGTATTGTGTGTGTGTTGGTGAGACAGATGAAATAATTTCTGGTATATATCCAAAAAAGTTCTTTTGCAATTCCAGATTGCAAACTTACCTACTCTAACAGTTACCAACACTTACCTACTCTCTTTTTTTTTTGAGATGGAGTCTCACTCTGTCACCTAGGCTGGAGTGCAATGGTGCGATCTCGGCTCACTGCAACCTCCGCCTCCCAGGTTCAAGTGATTCTCCTGCCTCAGCCTTCTGAGTAGCTGGGATTACAGGCGCGTGCCATCATGCCCGGTTAATTTTTGTATTTTTAGTAGAGATGGGGTTTCAACATCTTGGCCAGGCTGGTCTCGAACTCCTGACCTTGTGATCCCCCTGCCTCGGACTCTTAATTGACCCTGTGGCTTATTTACTGACTTGCCTTTCATCTGCATAGGCAACTTTATGTTTAGGTCTTTGTTAAACTTTTTTGGTGCTTATTTCACAGAAATAACTATATCATTCACCTACGAAATATAAAGTGCATGTATATATGCACACACAAATCTAAATATATATGAGATATATGCTTGACACTAATTAAAAATGAGGTATACATTGATTAAATTTCATGTGAAGGATAATTGCTTCCCAGTGTCATTTAAAATACATACACACACTCTCAACATACATATACTTAGATATACACACACGTTGTATCTGTGTGTATACATACATATACATTGAGTGAGAGAGAAACAGCAAAAGAAAACATTAACATTTGTGTGCACATTTTTCTTTTTCTCATCAAGGTTTCATTTTCTCCTTTCTTTACAATGGATCTTCTCTTTCCCAGCGAAAGACCTGGCTAAAGAGACAAGCTGCTTTATAAGGGAAAAGCACTAGTCTCAGCTCCAAGGGTCCTGGGTTCGAATCCCACCACTCTACCTTTAACAGGACATGAGATTTTAGTGCGTTTCTTTAACCCTCTCTGCCTCATTTCTATAACAAAAGAGCTCCTATAAAATCGTGTGGGAAGGAGATCACATTAGCTAGCTCACAGTAGTGTAAGATCTCTTGATTGAAATCCACAACAACATCGATTCTAAGATCTTCAACATTTTTCACATTTTAATGTCTCTGAATTTGCATTTCATCTTACAATGGATGATGCATTATATTTAATTGGCATGTTTTCTTTCTTAATGGCACATGAAGCAATGGTATTTCTTACAATTGATGATATATACATTTAATAAAACACAATTTGATTTAAAATTGTCTTGCCCGTTTATGGTATTATTCAAAAGTCATGTTTTCTTGTTAATAAACAATGAACCACAGAATCGATCTCTCTGGCCTGTTCTGAACAACTAAAGACATTCACTGAGACAAAGTCCCCAGCTGAAGCAGAAGAGGAATTAGGTAAGAAGAAAAAGATGTCTGTCTCGAAAAATATTACACATAAGAGCCACTCACTTGGTTTAATGATCTGGTGCTACTGTCCTGAAATTCTTTATAATTTTGGCACAAGAGGCCTTGAATGTTTATTTTACACTGGTCGAGAAAAGTGACGTAGCACATCCCGATGAGAAACTTACTTGGTTAAAAAATTAAAGTCTATTGATTCTTCTTGAGTTCACCTTCTGGCCCCTGCAATACAAGACTGTGAGTGTCTCAAAAAGTCATGAACTTGGTGAGCACTGGAATCAGCAGTTTCAAGCACCCTTTGTTCTGTTTTCAGCCTTCGTATCCTCAGCCCACATAGGACAGCAGTTACAAACTGACCTTGGGATTCCAAAGGTTAGAAATAGACAACATATTTCAAAACCTTTAACTTTTAAAATAAAGGCCCTGAAGGAAAGCACATGTACTTTTTTTTTACAATTTGAGGGAGAAACCCCTGAAATTTCAAGGCATCTTTTCATACTTTTATACAACTCATGTTTTACGTAACTCATGTTATATAAAGCATATCCTAAAGTTATTTTTTTGATTACTAAAATAAACTTACAGTAAGCATCTTTTCTGCTTATATTTTTTATCAGCACCTTGTATCTCCACTTTGTGTTCTATTGGGTATGAATATACTGCAAGCAATTTTCTCTGCTAAAACCAAAGTACGCAAGAAAATTAAAACCTGTCCTTTGAAATTTATCACCTAGAGTCAGATTCCATCCAGCAATAAATTGTGAACATGATTCTATAAAACACACACTCTAGACTCAGAATTTCTGAGTGACTGAAGTGAGGAAAGTGAGGATGTTGATGAGATGAAATGAATAGGCTCACTTAAAATGACACATTGAATTTGTGAAATCTTCTTAAGCATATATTTTGCCCAAGTAGAAGACTAAAAGTTGTCTCTTTGCAAAGATGCTTTAAAATCTAACATTTCTAAAGGCTTCACAGGTATGACTGGCCTGTCTGCAGCTTTAAGAAGTCTTTGCTGCTACCTAAGCAACAAAGATTCAACTAATGGACAAGACAAAGGTAATAGTGTTAAAAGGAAAAAGAACAGGTGAAATTTAAAAGGGACCACTGCAGGGGACCAAGGGCACCCACATCTAGACCCTCTTTTTTCCCTGGCCATAGGGAAATTCTTGCATGGAGGATAACAGCCAAAGGACACTCTTTGTTACTATTAACTTTGAGGCCCAAACCGCAATGCAAACTTGGAATGACTGGTCCTTGAAGGTGGTGAGCCCAGGCACTGTGGCGAGTGGGGAGGAGTCTGCTGCTGGGGAGGTGCTGGTTTCAGGAGCACACAGGCAGCCAACTTCGCGGAGCAGCCTAGCTCCTTCTCGGAGAGAGACGCAGTGGAAGGTCTTGGAGTTCATCCTGCACCACCTACCCTTTGACCACAACCAGCTGCCTGAATGAGCTGCTGTCCCTCTCCGTGGTCTAGGCCCACCACCTCCTTCTAGGCTGCAGTTACCACAAAGACTTTTCAGACAAAGTGATGGAACTGACTGGTGGGGTTGAAGTGGGAGGCTTGCCACAGTTTACTACCAGAAGTGATTTAATGAATGAGTAGAGCTAAACAGAAGACCAATCTCACTGTCTTCATCAGCTATGGGCTTAGAAAGGAGACTGGGATGAATGGGACACTAACCACAGCAGCTCTCCTAAAATTCCTGCTATCACCAACAGAATGAGGAGGTGAAATGCAAAGGAATCTGTCTAGATTGGCTTTTTCTTTAAGTTCTCATTCTTTGACTAGCTATTACTGTAAAAGTCTGCATGAATATGTATTCATAAATCATGCACTCTGAGTTCATCAATGGTGTAAAAGCCCTTTTTTAAATTTTAGTTTTTAAATGTCAAACTTTGTGTTTAAATGCCCTTTTTGTTGATGTTATAATAACAAGTAATGAACTTTATTGTTTGGATTTTTTAACAGTGGAGGGAAAAAAAGTGTGGTGGAATAAACTGAAATGACTTAGGCTGGAGTACTCCTTTTGAAGATTTCTGAAAACAGATTCAATAACATCTATCTAATCCCCCCAAATCCGCACAGTCTGTACTATATCAAGAGCTTAAATACAGTGTTTTTGAGGAATCGTATAAACAACACAAAAGGTTAAGGATTATGTTGTCTGATAAAGAGGAATTCAAAATCAGAGTTCTTGGGTTCCCATTCTTCAGCTATTTCACAGTCATTCTTTGGATGCCTCCTTTTTTATTCCTCACTGGGGTTCATCTCATGATGACGTAGATGTACTTGAGTACCTGAAGACAGAGAACTTTCTCCAAACCCACATTTCTTATAGGAGCAACGCTCTGTAACCACATCTACCTCTAGAATTGTAGACGTCTGCTTAACTAGTCCAAAGTCTAGGGTATGCATCTAAGTATCTAAGTTTTTGATGTGGTTTGGCTGTGTCCCCACCCAATCTCACTTTGAATTGTAATAATCCCCACATGTTAAGGGTGAGGCCAAGTGAAGATAATTGAATCATGGGGGCAGTCTCCCCTACATGTTCTCATGGAAGTCAATAACTCTCATGATATCTGATGGTTTTATAAATGGGAGTCCCCTGCACAAGCTTTCTTGCCTGCCACCATGTAAGACATGCCTTTGATTGTGAGGCCTCCCCAGCCATGACTGTGAGGGCTCCCCAGCCATGTGGAATTGTGGGTCAATTAAACTTCTTTCCTTTATAAATTACCCAGTCTCAGGTATGTCTTTATTAGCAGCATGAAAACAGACTAATACAGTTCTACAATGCATTCTTCTCCAAAACAAATACAAAGAGGACATGGCCACCTTCTTCTAAAATGTCTAACTAATATTACTATATCACCAGCCTCCTTTTTCTGAGTTAGTATTTAGTCTAGCATCATAACTTCTCATATTGCTTTCTCTACTTCCTCTTATAACTAGCAAACTCCCCAAAATGCAATATCACATTTTTGACCCTATAGAAGCAATAGCCACTTCCATGCTTATTACTTTTTATGTAGGTTCTAGATAATTTGGGGTCAAAGAGGAAGGAAGTTCAAGAGAAAAACAATGGCACAAGAACACTGCAATAATTTGCAAACAGGTCTTTTAAATGAGTTATCTTTATAATGTGGGCACTAGTGTTATACAAAAACAATTCAACAGTTTTATAAGGTGTGATAAATATTAGGGGACATATGATTGCAAAACTTTATCACTTCCCTTTTAAAGATAAGAGGCAAACAGTGGTTGGGAGAAGTAATTTAGAAAAATTTGTCTTCGTGAATAAGTGTATCTAATATTTTCTTTCAGTGGTTCTCTGCCAAGAGCGATCTTGCCCCCCACCTGTACCGCAGTGGATATTTGGCAATGTCTGGAGATATTTTTGATTTTCACAACTGCGGGAGGGGGTGCGGTTCTACTGACATCAAGTGGGTAGAGGCCTATAATGCACAGGGCAGGCCTTGCTACAGAGAATGTTCTGGTCCCAAATGTCAATAGTATCATAGCTGAGAAACCCTGCTCTATTTTATTAATGGAAGAACAACAAAAAGACAGTGGACTGAGTTCTTTAGAAAAACTTTCACAACCTCCACTCCAGGGCACTCATCTGCTCAGGTGTTAGTCTTATGGGGACAGACACCAAGAGTCTGATCTTCCCAATCAATCTTCTCTTCATCCATTCTTTATATTTCTAACTACGATAGCTCCAAACAGTTCAGTCTCCTCTAGTAATTGGACCGACTCTGCCCCCTGCCTATGATTTAAACAGCTGGAAGCTTGACTTTGACATGCAGAAATCAGAAGTCTGGAAGCTCGAGGAAGCAAAAATCTGTGCAGATGCTTAAAAATAGCCTGGCTCAAAGAGTGTCAAGAGGGAGACACTCTAATCAGAAACATTAGGGAGTGTATTCTAAAAATGTTCAGAGTAGAATCTGAAAATCTAGCAGAAAGTCCTTTGTCAGTTTGATTTTACATGAAAATCAGGCGTTGAAGCATTCAAGGTTATACTACTAATTTGCAGGACCTCTAAAAGAACACTGTTTCACCTTCCACAGTTTAACTTTCAGCTGCCACCCCTATGGTGTTTTGCTTCTCATACCAGTTTACTATTATCATACTTCTGTTTCCATTTTTTTTCTTCAGTACAATGTGGGAAAATGACTTTTGTGGACATTACTACTGTGAATATTTGCATTTCTGAACATTATCTGAATGGCATCATGAATTCAAACAAGTTGAAATCACAGAGCCTTGGAGGTAGCAATCAGAATAATTTTATCCAGATAGAAATTTTATGCTGAGCAGAAAACCACAGCAGTCACACTCTAAAAACACAAAAGAAAGCAGCCATGTAAGTGCAATAAAAAGCAAACATTTGCCTAAAACAGTAAAAATAAAAAAGCCTTAGTTTAGAATTACGTCATACTATTGAAGCCATTTCTATTTTTTGCATGCACATGTATATTTTTAAATAAATGCATGAATATATGTATACACAGTTGTAAATATACAACTACACACATGTGTATGCATTCCTCTTGAAACTTTTTATTAGTTGATATTTACATTCTTATCATCAATAACAACTTTAAAATATATGTGTAATAGTGGGGATTATAAAAATGAGTACCAAATGCCTAGTCTGAGGGGTGTCAGAAATGAACAATCAACTCCAGACATGTGCTCACTTCAATCTGAAAAGGAACAAGCCCCTTTTCAGTGTATATTATATATTTCCACACTAAAGCCTTTTTCTTTAAGGAATACATTTTTTTTTCTGTCATCCTCAAACCAAAAGAAGATAATATAAGTAATTAATTCTTTTCTGTTTGTTTTGTTTTGTTTTGTTTTTTGAGATGGAGTCTCACTCTGTCACCAGGCTGGAGTGCAGTGATGCGATTTCAGCTCCTTGCAACTTCCGCCTCCCGGATTCAAGAGATTCTCCTGCGTCCGCCTCCCGAGTTGCTGAGACGACAGGCGCGTGCCACCACACCCGGCTAATTTTTTTGTATTTTTAGTAGAGACGGGGTTTCACTGTGTTAGCCATGATGGTCTCAATCTCCTGACCTTGTGATCTGCCTGTGTCGGCCTCCGAAAGTGCTGGGATTACAGGCGTGAGCCATCCGGCCCACCCGGTGATTGATTATTAAATTATTGCTAAGTCTCCCATAATCAACATCAATAAAAAAGTGAGAAAAGAGAAAGTATATAAGGTGAAAAGAAAAGAAAGAGCTGTTAAGGGAGCAATGTCCAGTGGGACCTGATATTAAAGAGAAGGCCACCATACCATAGAGGATAGTTTGTTAATATAGAGTTTAAAACATCTGCATTCTACTTCACCTCCATTTTTTTGAGGGGGGAAGAGAGAAGTCACTTCTTTAAGCCACAATTTCTTCATCTGTAAAATAGGATAAGCAAATATATGCAGAAGTACAATGAAAATGTCGAAGAGCTGCACACACGTAATGTAAGATTTAATATCACAGTTGCGGAAAGGAAATTCTTCTGGCTGTGACGCCTTCATGTTTAAAGGATGACAGCGCATACTTGTGATGAACAGTGGCCACTTGACCCTGAGGGACTATGTTAACTTTTCTTCCCGGGTCCACAAGGGGCGTGGTTTCAAAGGCAGGAACTTCCCAGGGCCATGCCTCCATCCACCCCCACACCCGGGAACCTGGAGTTCTTTGTCTAACTTTCCCGGTGCGCAGACTGGGTAAAATTCCCGGTGAGCTTCCTTTGTTCAGAAAGCCCGCCAAAAGACCTGGAAGGAGGGGCTCTGTTGTGGGTCCCTCTGTTTAAAAGAACTCCTCTCATTGGACAAAAACATGAATGGAGCAGGAATAACTTCAAAGTTAAAACTCCACTGCACCGGCGCGGAGCCGTGGTTCGAGCCTGTAATCCCAGCACTTTGAGAGGCTGAGGTGGGCGGATCACGAGGTCAAGAGATGGAGACCATCCTGGCTAACATGGTGAAACCCCATTTCTACTAAAAATATCAAAAAAAAAAGAAAAAAAAAATTAGCTGGGCGGGGTGGTGTGTGCCTGTAGTCCCAGCTACCCTGGAGGCTGAGGCAGGAGAATTGCTTGAATCCCGGAGGCGGAGGTTGCAGTGAGCCGAGATCGTGCCACTGTACTCTAGCCTGGTGCCTGGTGACAGAGTGAGACTCTACTTCAAAACAACAACAACAACAACAACAAAAACAAAACACTCCACTGCATCTTACCTGTGCAGACTCCTCCGATTCCCCTCCCAAGGCAAAGTGGGAGCTACCTCTCCCTCTCTGTACGGATTTCACTCTCTGGGATCCCCCTCCCACAGGAGCTCTCTCTACTTCTTTCTCTTTCTCTCTCTGCCTAATAAATCGCTCTCTGCAAAACTCTTTGGGTCCATATTTACTTAACCAGTAAGCTCATTGCAGGGCAGGGCCTCTTCCCCATTCCTGTGGCAAGGAAGCCCAAGAACCTCAGGGCACATCCCATCGGGGAGGGAGCTGAGTCCCCTCCCACAACCCAGTTACAACCCCTTCACTAAAACAATGGTCAGGTCCCCAAGAATTTGTGCCATGGAATGGTTTCCCCTCCTCTTCCCTCATGATTCTGTATCAATCAATCATCACCTAAGAAAAAAAGTCACTCAAGCCAATGAGTGCTGGCTACCATCTCAGCAGCTGCTCCAGCTTGTATACTTAAAGTACTGTGTACACTGCCATGAACTGTGAAATGAGAGCTACTGGCAATATATCATCTATGGACAAATAAAGTGATGAGGATGGCAATTCATAGTATTTCTAATACACTAACTATATCTAATATTTATCGGCTGTTTGCCAAGTCAGTAAATGTTATCTATCAAGGATGAGGTGCTGGGTGTGGTAATTCACCCTTGTAATCCCAGCACTTTGGGAAGCCAAGGCGGTGGATCACTTGAGGTCAGGAATTCGAGACCAGCCTGACCAACATGGTGAAACCCCGTCTCTACTAAAAATACAAAACTTAGCTGGGCATGTTGGTGAGATCCCAGCTACTTGGAATGCTGAGGCAGAGGTTGAACCCAGGAGGCGGAGGTTGCAGTTAGCTGAGATTACGACATTGCACTCCAGCCTGGGCGACAAGAGCAAAACCCTGTCTCCGAAAAAAAAAAAAGAGGCTAAATTCTTCACATTGATTTTCTCATTTAATGCGTGCAACAAATTTATAAGAAAACGTCTATTACTTCCATTTTACATATAAAAAACCGACATGACAAATGTAAGTAAATTGCTGAAGGTCATACAGTGCATAAACTCTAGATTATGCAGTGGGATGTTAATGTTAGATCTAGATTCAGGGTAAGAAAGCCAAGAGACAACAAAAAAGGAGAGACTTTTGCAGTGACTACTGCATTTAAAGTGTAAACGACTTGTCAGTAAGAGATAGGAAATTATTAAGAGTCAGTTTTTCTAACACTTTGTTGTTAGTTCTCGTTCACCCCCCTGTTTTCTTAGATGAGCCAGATTGCGAAGTCTCTGACATCAGGAAACGTCTGATACTTTGAATCTCCTGTGGGGCCAGGCACACAAATAAATGTATCTGTCTGGTAATTAAGCAAGCTTTTTGCAAAGTTAAAATGGGATCTGGTGGTGAATGGGGTTGTATTTACACCTTGAGTCCCACTTACTTTGGGCAGTGGAGGAGTTTTACCCAAGAACATTCAGGGTGTTTTGGCAGTCCCAGGAGAGGTAGACAGGTCTCTTGAGAAAACAAAATTTAATTTTCTTTTTTTTAAGTGGTTCTATACAGATATCAGAGTCTGGGTGAAAAGTTAGAACAAACAGCAACAACAAAGAGGCCATAAGAAAGGAGATGTGTCACCCAGGATGCCGCATGGCCTAACAAGCATCACTGATCTCAGGGTACCCAGGTTGAAAGCAATGGTGACAATGGGAGCTAAAAACTGACACAAGAATCTGTTGGAAAAGCCCAGGGTTCAAGAGTCACATGATATAAGCTGAGCCTCCCCACAAAGCAGCAGAAGAGAGACCCCTATGATAAACAGAGTTCCATAAGGTGCCCAGATGTAGGGCTGGAACAGGCAGTTGTGGAGTATGGTTGCTCAGCAAAGCCCTGGGAGCCACAGAAAGCAGCCAGCCAGAGGATGGGAAAGGTGCAATTGCTATATGATCACATTCTTGGTGACCTGAGGTATTGTAGCCTCTCCAGTACCTAGGACTACAGGTGTGTGTCACCACACCTGGCTAATTGTCTGTATTTTTAGTAGATACTGGGTTTCACTATATTAGCCAGGATGGTCTCTTTCTCCTGACCTCATGATCTGCCCTCTCTGCCTCCCAAAGTACTGGGATTACAGGCATGAGCCACCACGCCCGGCCCAAG
The DNA here is from genome assembly GCA_963574635.1 of Cheracebus regulus. Taxonomy (NCBI): domain Eukaryota; kingdom Metazoa; phylum Chordata; class Mammalia; order Primates; family Pitheciidae; genus Cheracebus; species Cheracebus regulus. Next base: position 67,001 of record CAUYQU010041234.1, on the reverse strand, counting down.
GCTATGATTCTTCACGTGCCTCTGCCCTTTATGCACTAAGCCCAATTTAACAGAACCTGTCTTCGGTACCAGCAAATAACAGGGCAACTGACATACTGAGTCCACTCTCTTCTCCACTAAGGCTTGAAGAGGGAGGAGAAGGAGAGTGTGAATATCCTGGGATAGAGTGTTGGAGGCAGCGATAACAGGCGAATCTCCTGAGGGGCTGCAAGGAAGGGAGAAGAGGCTGAGAATGAGGAGTCGCCTGCTGTTGAGAAAGGCCCTGAGTTTGGAAGTGCATCCTCCTGGAGAACATGCAGCCTGTGTGGACACCATGCCTCTGACTCTATTTATGTGCTGTCTAGTACTTTGTGTCACTTCCTATTCTTCCTCCGCCTTACCATGTAGCATTTCTGTATTTATCAAAAATTAAATTAGAAAAAAAGTGTTGTGAACTTCATATTAACCTATTGGTCTCATAGCTAGCTGCATCGCTGGAAGGGGTTATTCAGTCAGGAAAGTTGAGTATTGGTTAGTTCTGAAAAGTTAGTTACAGATTTCCTTTATCAGTGTTTTCTAAAAACTCCACAGTTACATGAGAAAAAACTTCACAACAGTTAGTTTTCTTTTTTTTTTTGAGATGGAGTCTCACTGTGTCACCCAGGCTGGAGTATAGTGGTGTGATCTCAGCTCACTGCAACCTCTGCCTCCCAGGTTCAAGCGATTCTCCTGCCTCAGCCTCCCAAGCAGCCAGGACTACAGGCACCCACCACCATGTCTGTCTAATTTTTGTATTTCTAGTAGAGATGAGATTTCACCATGTTGGCCAGAATTACCTCGATCTCCTGACCTCGTGATCCGCCTGCCTCAGCCTTCCAAAGTGCTGGGGTTACAAGCGTGAGCCACCATGCCCAGCCAATAGTTAGTTTTATTTCTTTCCAAACAAAGCATCTGCAACCAAGCAGAAGTAGAATTTTGTTTATTTTATTATTATTATTTTGAGAGAGTCTTGCTCTGTCACCCAGACTGGAATGCAGTGGTGCAATCTTGGCTCACTGAAATCTCTGCCTCCCGGGTTCAAGCGATTCTCCTCCCTCATCCTCCCAAGTAGTTGGGACTACAGGTGTGTGCCACCATGCCCAGCTAATTTTTTTTTTTTTTTTGTATTTTTAGTAGAGATGGGGTTTCTCCATGTTGGCCAAGCTGGTTTCCAACTCCTAACCTCAAGTGATCCACCCATCTCAGCCTCCCAAAGTGCTGGGATTACAGGCATGGGCCACCGCACCCAACCAGAAGTAGAATTTTAAATGATAGCTTTACCCTGGGGATTTCTCCAGAATGTTTGGACAAAACCCACTGAAGATGAAGCACATGAGTTAGCTATATAAAAACTCTCAGAGTCAAGAGAAAGGCTCAGGTTCATATTATCTTGCTTATTTGTGGTATTATATAATTCATTATACATTTTGTAAATATACCGGCCTTGTGAATTGTCTTCATTTCACTACAGAAGCTGCACTGAGTCATTTGCTATCTTGATGCAGGATTTTCTTTTCTGTTTTCATATTTATGAATTTGTCCTCTTGGAAAATACCAAGGTCAGTTTCTGCCATTTGTTGCAAAATGTGGAAAGTTTAACTGAAGATGATGTTGATTATGCATGTATTCAAATATAGATATGGGTCTTAAATATTTATTTAGAAACTAAAAACACTTCGGAACACAAAGGCAAAAAATAAAGCAAAGCCAAAAACCAAAGAAATGCAAAATGAAATATGAAATATGTTTTCTTTACCTTCAGTGTCACACCTTAGGAGATGGAAGGATCTAGTCTCTGCAATGACTTGCTTTCAGGTGATAATAACAATCTAAAATAAAAAAATGAAGGTAGACCAGGCACAGTGGCTCGCACCTGTAATCCCAGCACTTTGGGAGGCCCAAGAGGGAGGATCGCTTGAGCCCAGGAGTTCAAGACCAGCCTGGGCAGCATGATGAAACCCCATCTCTACAAAATACACAAAAATTAGCTGAGCATGGTGGCACATACCTATAGTCTCAGCTACTTGGGAGGCTGAGGCAGGACTGCCTGAGACCAGAAGGCAGAGGTTGCAGTGAGTTGACATCATGCCACTGCACCTCTAGCCTAGATGATAAAGTGAAACTCTGTCAAAAAAAAAAGAAAAGAAAAGAAAAGAAAATATGAAGGTCACACATAATAGTTTACAAATTAAGTTTTCAGACAAATTGGAGTTCTTACTAAGTTGATGTTTTGTTCATCTGGGGATGCACTTTATTTTTCAAGAAAATAAATAGCATTTCCAACTCCAAAACTATTTTGAAATGAAACGTAAAATCAGGGAAGATTTATGACTATGGACAATATATGAAGTCCCTCTTTATACAGTCAGCTTACAATGCTCTAGAATTCCAACAACTTCCTGGGCACAGCGAGGAGCAAAATAGCCAACACAACAGGTAAACATGGAGAGAAAATATCAGTGAGTTACTCACCAACTGTTTTGTTAATTTTGCAAACACATGTACAGAAAGACAGTCTTCAAATTAGAAACCAGTCAATAAATCTTAAAAGATATGAATCATCTGTAGCAGTGGAGGTATACTAACAACAACGTGATGGAAAAGTAGAAAGCATTCACTTGGGTGCTAGAAGTCAGTGAACAAATGCCTTGAGTGTTCTGAAAGAAAATTGAACTGCAGTCCGACTAAGAACAACATAAAGACATTGTGGACATGCAGGGACTCAGATTTAATACTGACATGCCCTTTTTAAAATTTTTAATTTCCATAGGTTTTTGGGCAACAGGTGGTATTTGATTACATGAGCAAGTTCTTTAGTGGTGATTTGTGAGATTTTGCTGCACCCATCACCCGTGCAGTGTACACCGAACTAAATTGTATTATTTTATCTCTCTCCCTCTTCTAATCCTTTCCTCCTGAGTTCCTAAAGTCCATTGTGTCATTCTTATGCCCTTGTATCCTCATAGCTTATCTCGCTTAAGAGTGAGAACATATAATATTTGGTTTTTCCATTCCTGAGTTACTTCACTTAGAATAATAGTCTCCAATCCCATCCAGGTTGCTGTTAATGCCGTTAATTCATTCCTTTTTATGGCTGAGTAGTATTCCATCATATATATATATACACACACACACATACATATACCACAGTTTCTTTATTCACTTGGTGATTGATGGACATTTGGGTTATTTCCACATTTTTGCAATTGCAAATTGTGCTGCTATAAATATGTCACACACCTTTTTTCATAGAGAGAGTTAGCCACCAAAACCAGGGAATGACTCAAGCAATAAATTAAGGAAGCTGTGGCTTCAATAACAGAGCTGGGAAGGGAGGGTCTTGGATGGCCGCTAGGTTGCTGGAGATGAGTGCATCCAGATTAGAGAGAGGGAAGATGGGTCCCAGGAAGGAGGTTTCCAGAAAAAAGAGAAAATTTGTGGGTAATCTGACTTTTTTATGTGATTTTATTTTCTGGTATTATTATTTTTTATTATGGGTAAGCATATAACATAAAAGGTCCCATTTTAACTACTTTTAAGTGTATAGTTTAGTGGCATGAAGTACTTTCATATTGTTAGGCAACCACTAATGCCATTGCTGGAATGTTTCCATCTCCTCCAACTGAAACGTTCTGTCTGTTAAAGATTAACTTTTCATTCCATCTCCTCCCGGCCCAGGGCAACTATTATTCTTCTACTTTCTGTCTCCATAATTCTGAATACTGTAGGTACCAGATATCAGATGTATAAACATATGATATTTGTCTTTTTATGACTGGCTTATTTCACTTAGCATAACATCCTTGAAGTTCATCCATGTTTCTTTTTCAGGCTAATATTTCGTTGTACGTAGACACCACATTTTGCTTATCCATTCATCCATTGATGGACATATGGGTTGTTTCCAGCTTTTAGCTATTGTGAATAATGCTGCTATGAACATCAGTGTAGAAATATCTGTTCCAGTCCCCAGTTTCAATTCTTTTGGGTATACACTAGAGGTAGAATTGCTGCATCATATGATAATTCAATTTCTTGAGAAATCACCATGCTATTATCTGCAACTGCTCCACCATTTTACATTCCCACCAGCAATGTACAAGGGTTCCAATTTCTCCACGTGCTTGCCAATGCTTTTTACTTTTTGTTTTCTTGATAATAACCAACCTAATGGGTGTGAAATGGTTTCTCATTGTACTTTTCATTTGCATTTCCCTAATGCTTCATGATATTGAGCATTTTTTTTCATATGCTTCTTGGCCGTTTGTATATCTTATTTGGAGAGATGTCTATCCAAGTCAGGTCCTATGTCCATTTTTTAATTGTGTTGTTTGTTTTGTTGTTGTTGAGTTGTATTAATCCCTTACATATTCTGTATAATCAGCCCTTATCAGATATATAATTTGCAAATATTTCCTCTCGTTCTGTGGGTTACTCTTTCATTCTGTTGATAGTATCCTTTTGTCAGAGGCATGTGAACCAAAGCAACTCCATCTTCAGTAGGGGCTGGGTAAAATGAGGCTGAGACAGACTGGACTGCATTCCCAGATGGTTAAGGCATTCTAACTTACAGGATAAGATAAAAGGTCAGCGTAAGATACAGGTCATAAAGACCTTGCTGATAGAACAGGTTGCAGTAAAGGAGTTGGCTAAAACCCACCAAAACCAAGATGGCGATGAGAATGACCTCTGCTTGTTCTCACTGTTACACTCCCACCAGAGCCATGACAGTTTACAAATGCCATGGCAACATCAGGAAGTTACCCTACATGGTCTAGAGAGGGGAGGCATAAATAATCCATGCCTTGTTTAGCATATAGTCAAGAAATAAGCCCTCCAAGCTGCTCTTTCTATGGAGTAGCCATTTTTTTTATTCTTTTACTTTCTTAATAAGCTTGCTTTCACTTTATTCTGTGGACTTGCCCTGAATTCTTTTTTGCTCAAGATCCAAGAACCCTCTCTTGGGCTTTGGATTGGGACCACTTTTCTGCAACACAAGTCTTTCACCTCCTCGGTTAAGTTTATTCCAGTATTTTATTCTTTTGATGCTATAATAAATAGAATTGTTTTTAAATTTCCTATTTGGATTATTCATTGTTAGTGCATAAAAATGCAACTTATTTTTGTGTGTGGATTTTGTCTCTTACAACTTTGCCGAATATATCATTTCTAATCATTGTGTGTGTGTATGTGTGGACTCCAGGGTTTTCTACATGTGAGATCACATCTTCTGTGAACAGAGATACTTTTATATCTTCGTTCCAAAGTGAAAATGAATTTTTAAATTTCCTTTTATTGCCTAATTGTTCTGGCTAGGACATTCAGTACTATATTGAAAGTGATGAAAGCGGTGAACGCAGGCATGCTTGCCTTGTTCCTGGTCTTGGAGGAAAAGCTTTCAGTCTTTCACAATTGAGTAGGATATTAGCTGTGAGTTTTTCACATACAGCCTTTATTATGTTGAGGTAGTTTTCTCCCATTCTTCACTTCTTGAGTGTTTTTACTATGAAAGGACATTGAATTTTGTCACATGCTTTTTATGCATCGAGAGGATCATATGGTGTTGTTTTTCATTCTATTAATATGGTATGTTACATTGATTGATTTTTGTATGCTGAATACAAAAGGTCATGATTGATAGAACTTTAGCTAGAATGACTAAGAAAAAAGGAGAGAAGTCTCAAATAGGTAAAATCAGAAACAAAGGAGGGGACATTATGAATGATTTTACAAAAATAAAAAAATTATAAAGAAGTAACAATTATATGTCAACAAATTAGATAACCTAGTGAAATGAACAAATTCCTAGAAACAAGTTTCTACCTAAATAAATAAAATCTAAATAAATAGAAAATCTAAAATAGACCTAAACTAAAAGGTGATTGAATCAGTAATCAAAAACCTCTAAACAATAAAAATTCAGGAGCAGATGGCTTCACTGGCAAATTCTACCAAACATTTAGAGAATAATTTATACCAATCCTTCTCAAACTCTTTCAAAAAATTAAAGAGGAGAGTTCACTTCCTAATTCATTCTATGAGTCTAGCATTACCATGAAACCAAAACCAGACAAAGGCATTACAAGGGAAAAAAAACTACAGACTCATATCCCTGATGAATATTCATGCAAAAATTCTCAATAAAATACCAGCAGATTGAATTCAACAGCATATGAAAAGGATTATACACCATGGACAAATGGGATTTATTCCTGGAATGCAAGGCTCTGCCAACTAGACTACACCACTGAGTGCCCAGATTAAGCCTTATTTCTGGGTGTGTCTGGGAGGGTGTTTCTGGGTGAGATTAGCATTTGAATCAGTGGACTCAGTAAAGTAGATAGCCTTCCCAGTATGGGCCTCATCCAATCCACTGAAGATCTGAATAGAACAAAAGGTGAAGGAAGGATGGATTTGCTCCTTTTTCTTCCTGTCTGCCTGCTTGAGCTGAGACATTGTTACCAGAAAGGGGACCCAATCCAGACCCCAAGAGAGGGTTCTTGGATCTCACACAAGAAAGAATTCAGGGAGAGTTCATAAAGTGAAAGCAAGTTTATCAGGAAAGTAGAGGAATAAAAGAATGGTTACTACATAGACAGGCCCATCTTTATGATTATTTCTTGATTATATGCTAAACAAGGAGTGGATTATTTATGCCTCCTCTTTTAGACCATACAAGGTAACTTACTGACGTTGCCATGGCATTTGTAAACTGTCATGGTGCTGGTGGGAATGTAGCAGCCAGGGCAAACAGAGGTCACTCCCATCACCATCTTGGTTTTGGTTGGTTTTAGCTGGCTTCTTTATTGCAGAGCACTTTATCAGCAACGTCATTATGACCTGTATCTCCTGCCGACCTTTTATCTCATCCTGCGACTAAGAATGCCTTAACTGTCTGGGGATGCAGCCCAGCAGGTCTCAGCCTCATTTTACCTAGCCCCTACTCGAGATGGAGTTGTTCTGGTTCACACGTCCTCTGACAACATGTCTTCTGCCATTGGACTTTGATTCTCAGGCCTTTGGACTTTGGCTGGAATTACACTATAAGCTTTTCTGAGTTTCCAACTTGCAGACAGCAGATCTATAGTTCTCAGCCTTCATAATCATGGGGGCCAACTTCTGATAATAAATCTCCTTTTATAAATATTTACCTCTATCTATCATCTATCTATCTATCATCTATCTATCTATCTATCTATCTGATCTTATTGGTCTATAATTTTCTTTTGGTTCTGTACAGGAAATAAGAACAAGTAAAAGATTCTTCTTCAAAGTTTTCCTCTTAGTTCATTATGAATAAATAATAGTTTCTTCAAAGGTTAATTTACTTTAAAGCTTTTGCTAATAATCTTAAAGTAGCTGTTAGTCATAAAAAATAAGTAAGTGCATCCCGTGTTCTTAGTTCTTACACTTTAACCTGGATATTTGCCCTGACATGCCTGGACAAGCCCAGACAAGTCTTAGGTCATAGCTTATTCTACTACCTTATTTGGAAATATTATCGCTTCTCTAAGCATTCCTCAAGTTACTTCCTCTTTTCTTTTGCTCTGCTCTGCCTTTAATTCTTCAGAAAATTTCCAAGTTTTTAGCCAATCGGGTCAATCATAGAATGTGAGGTCACATTCCGGCCAATGGAAACTGGATACAGCAGTAGGGCAATTGCATCAGGTTATGAAAGTTATAAATGTCCCTGTCTCCTTTGTTCAGGTGTGCTCTCGTGGCAAGACTGCTGGCGACTTGCATTCTTCCTACAGGAAAATTAGCCTTGCTGAGTGATCCTTTGTCTCAGTGTGGATTTTTCTCAATGTTATAAACTCGCTTCCAACATTCTGTTTCTCTGGAGATTCCCAACTAATGAAATTTTAATCAAATACAAAAACAGTACTCATAGGGTCTGCCCCTCCTTCATGTGACTAATGTCACAATTATATCTTCATAATACTATTTTATACTCATTAACATAGATTTATAATTATTTATTGCATATTTGTCTCAAATTTTGTACAAAATAAAAAATTGAGTTATAAACAAAAATGACAATAATACTGTTTTTTCTATTCATGTAATTCGTTTTACTGAAGAATGTCACATTTTTATATGGCCTCAAGTTCTGTCTAGTGTCTTTTCATTTCGACTTAAATAACCCATTTTTGACATTTCTGGTTGGACAAGTCTATGGTAATGAATGCCTCCAGCTTTTGTTTGGGAATATAGTAATTCTTCCTTCTATTTTTTTTTTTTCTGAGACCAAGTGTCGCTGTGTTGCCCAGGCTGGAGTGCAGTGACATGATCTTGGCTCACTGCAGCCTCCTCTTCCTAGGTTCAAGCGATTCTCATGCTTTTACCTCCCAAGTAGCTGGGGCTACAGGCATGGCCACCACACCTGGCTAATTTGTTTTGTAATTTTAGTAGAGATGGGGTTTCACCATGTTTGCCAGGCTGGTCTTGAACTGACCTCAAGTTATCCACTTGCCTCAGTCTCCCAAAGTGCTGGGATTACAGGTTGTGAGCCACCAAGCCCTGCCTTCCTTCATTTCTGAAAGACAGTTTTGCCATACATAAAATCCTTGATTGATATCTATTTTTTTCACTCTGGCATTTTAAATATATAATCTCAGTACTTCTGGCCTATAAGGTTTCTGCTGAGAAATCAACTGATAACCTTTTTGAGGGTTCTTGTACATAATGAATATCACTTTTGTCTTGCTGCTTTCAAAATTCTCTATCTTTGACTTTTGACAATTTGATTATAGTGTGTCTCAGTGTGGGTCTCTTTGAGTTTATCCTACTTAGCATTCATTGAGCTTCTTGGATTATATAGCTATGTCTTTTTCCTAATTTGGGACATTTTTAGCCATTATTTTTTTCAAGTAATCTATCTGTCCCTTTCCCTGTCTTTCTTCTCCTTCTGCAATTTTTACAATGCCGTGTTCATCTGTTTGATGGTATCTCATAAGTCTCATAGGCCCTGTCTTCATTCTTTTCGCCCCTCAGACTTGATAATTTCAAAAGATTTGACTTCATCTTTGCTGATTCCTTCTTCTGCTTGTTTGAGTCAGCTGTTGAACCTCTCTAGTGAATTTTTCAATTCAGTTCTTTTTTTTTTTAGATAGGGTCTTGCTCTGCCCCCAAATCGGAGCACAGTGGTGTGATCTCAGGTCACTGCAACCTCCACCTCCCGGGTTCCAGCGATTCTCCTACCTCACCTCCCAAGTAGCTGGGACTGCAGGCGTGCGCCACCACACCCAGTTAATTTTTGTATTTTCTTTTTAGTAGGGATGGGGTCTCACCATGTTGGCCAGGATGGTCTTGAACTCCTGACCCCGTGATCCACCTCCTCGGCCTCCCAAAGTGCTGGGATTACAGGCATGAGCCACTGTGCCCAGCCTCAATTCAGTTCTTATATGTTTTACTCCCAGATTTCCTTTGTTTTGTTATTGTTTATAATTTCTGTTTGCAGAGGTTTTAATTTTGTTCCTACATTGTTTTTCTGATTTCCTTTAGCTCTTTGAGCCTACTTAAGAGAGTTGTTTTAAAGTAAGTTTGAGACGTGTTACTGCAGGGATTGTTTCTGGGGTTCTATTGTGTCCTTTTGAATGGGTTATGTTTTTCTGTTTCCTTGCATGCCTTGTGATTTAAATTGGGTATTTAGAAAAACAGCCACCTTCTCCAAGCTTGTAAAGTGGCACAGAAAACCATCAGAAATTTATAAGCCCCTGAGCCTCAAGATCAGACTGGGGTGATGGTTTAAAGTCTTCTCAAGTCTTTCCTGAACATGTATCCTGACTTGGTCTATGTGTGTGTTTCCTCTACCACCCACCCTAATTTTCTCTGGCTGCATTGAAAAGTCTTGATTTCAGACACATGCACATGTAGGTTCATTTCAGCACTGTTTACAATAGCAAAGACTTGGAACCAACCCAAATGCCCATTAATGATTGAATGGATAAAGAAAATGTGGTACATATACACCATGGAATACTATGCAGCCCTAAAAAAGATGAGTGCATGTCTTTTGCAGGGACATGGATAAAGCTGGAAACCATCATTCTCAGCAAACTGACACAGGAACAGAAAACCAAATACTGCATGTTCTCACTCATAAGTGGGTGTTGAACAATGAGAACACATGGACAGAGGGAGGGGAACGGGGGTGGGAGAGCTAGGGGTGGGATAGCAGGGGGTGGGGGCATTGGGGAGGGATAACATTAGGAGAAATACCTAATGTAGATGATGGGGGGATGGATGCAGCAAACCACCACGGCATGTGTATACCTATGTAACAGTCCTGCACAATCTGCACATGTACCCCAGAACTTAAAGTATAATAATAAAAAAGAAGTCACTGCACCTGGCCAAGACATTATTCTTTAATATACACAGCTGTACCACAAACAGTACTAAATACATCAGAAAATGATCTATGATCATTTAATTCATTTTAAAGATGCCTTTCTTGAGAACCTAATACACACAAATCAAGGTATCCAAGTTTTTTCATTAAAAATGTATGATTAAAGCTGTAGTTCTTATCTCTGGGAACTTTTTAAAAATACCAATCTGATCTCCATCCAAACCAATTAAATTAATATCTCTGGATATTCATGTTGTTTTAAAAGCTAAGAGGTGATTCTAATTTGCAGCCACTGGGTTAAGGTCGCAGACTATAAACTACAGAGGCCCAAAGTAGAAGAAAATGCATGCATGGGGCAGCATTGCTTAGGGATCAGATGGACCACGTTAGTGTCTTAGTACTATTGTTATCTAGCTGGGTGATCTTAAACAATATACTTATCATCTCTCACTTTCAATTTCTTTAATTTATAACTTGAGATAGTAATGGCTGAAACTTATATAGGGTTGTTCTGAGGATTAAATGAGGAAAAACATAGAAAGCACATGGTAAATATTCATCAAATATTAGCTTTATTAATAGAGATATCAAGCACTGTAAAATCTAACCAAACTATGAATTAAACACATTTTGTGGGATGGAAGGTAGGTTGCAAACATTTGATGTGGACCTGGAAGGAAGATAAAATTAATCTGAAGTGTAAGGTCTTTTAGGCTGACTGCCAGCACCATGGATGCCATGGTAACCTCTGTGACCTGCACCGACCACCTCCAGATGAGTTCCTGGAAAGTGTGAAGTAACTGGAAAGCCACAAAAGGAGAAGGAATGACCAACCCCTGCCACGCCTAATTAACTTTGAGACATTCTTCTATTGTTCTTTATTCCCACCTTAACTGATAAGGCAATTGGACTTTGTAACCGACCTTGATCAACCTCGTGACTCCAGGCCCTATGACCCCCTCCCAGCTTGCAAAAACTGCCCTGAACTGTAACTTCTGTAACTTTCCACTGCCTACCACAAACCTATAAAACCAACTCCTATCCCACCACCCTGCGCTGACTCTCTCCTCAGCCTCAGCTCACTCGCACCTGGCTGAATAAACAGCTCACACAAAGCCTCTTTGAGGGGGGGGGTCTCTTCATTCAGACAGTGCATTTTAACATTTGGTGCCAAAAACCTGGGACAGGAGTGTGATGTGGCAAGGAAAATGGCTTCAGCCAGGCTAAAATGTAATGGCTTCTCAGGCTCACAGGCTATGTGCAGGCTCATAGGCTACGTGATAAGGCAATATGATTAATCAGACCAACGCCAGGTGCAGACACCAGCCTCATTTCAATGGAATTCAAGAACTTGCCACTCAGGGTTGCACGGATCCTGAGAAGAAACCCCTTTGTCTCTAGCTGCTGGCCTTGGCTTCTAAACAAACTGCTTGCTTACTGATATTGGGAGTTTTCACTGTCTCTAACTGCTGACCTTGGCTTCTGTACAAACTGCCTGCTTGCAAAGATCCCCAGTCCTCCCCCATCCCCGGAAAATCCCCCAGCCCCCGGAAGAAGTGTTTTTCAGTATAAAAGCCCAGCTCTCCCTCAACTCGGGGCCACGGGTTGGAGAGACGTGAGTCCTCCGTGGTCGCTGGCAATAAAGACCCTGCAATTCGTCATACTTTTGTCTTGGTGCTGATCTTATCTCGCTAAAAATACAACAAGGAGTACTCCTTTGGGGAGACCAGCCCCCTGTCCCTGCTCCCCATCTGGGAAGAGACCCACCTGAGACCTCAACACATCAGACCAGACCAGCAGCTCACGCTTAGTATGCCAAACAGCTCTCTTGCCACCTTCAGATCGGGTAAGCAGTTTCTCTCTCTCTCTCTTTCTCTTTCCCTTCAGAGAAAAAGGAGGCAAGTCTCTCCCTCTTTTTCTCTTTTCCTTTATAGACAAAGGAGACACTCTTTATCTATGTAGAGACAGAGGAGACAAGTCTCTCCCTCTCGCTCAAAAACTCTGACATCAGTCACGGACTTGGGAAGACAGTCTTCCCTGGGTGTCTGGTCAATCTCAGGGATGCCTGCCTTGATCACTCACCCACGTTACAGACCAGGACTCAGTCAGGGAAGTCTACTGAAAACCCTGATAGCTGCTCACTCCTTCTCCTCGTCTCTACTCTACTCCTTTCCTTAAAACTTATCTCCTTTGCCATGGGGAATATTTCATCCTCTATTCCTCAGTCTTCGCCTCTAGCCTGCATCCTAAAAAACCTAAAACCTCTTCAACTATCGCCCGATCTGAAACCCAAATGTCTCATTTTCTTCTGTAACACGCCTTGGCCTCAATAAAAATTAGACAATGGTTCCAAATGGCCAGAAAATGGCACTTTCAATTTTTCTATTCTGCGAGACCTAAACAATTTTTTCAATGAATGGACAAATGGTCTGAGGTGCCCAACCCCCAGGCATTTTTTTACACTCCAATCCCTCCCTAATCTCTGCTCTCAATGCAACCCATCCCAAATTCTTCTTCTTTCCCTTCTGTCCACCCCCCCCGCCTCTGCTGGTGACCCAGAATCCTTCTTGTGCACTGACCCTTCCAACCTTTCTCCTTCTCACTTGTCCAAACCAGACTCCAAGCCAGGTCATAACCACCTGCACCCCCAATAGAGCCTCCCTCCTCTTCCTCTGCCCACAACCACCTCCTGTGTCCCTCCTGTCACCCCCCAACCTCATACTCAGTCTGGCTCACACTTTAGTCCCATGACTAACTCCTCCACCCCTGCCCAACAGTTCCCCCTTCAAGAGGTGGTTGGAGCTGAAGGCATAATTAGGATTCATGCTCCTTTCTCTTTATCCAATATTTTCCAAATCAGCCAACAGTTAGGCTCCTTTTCTTCAGATCCTCCAATACTCAACCCAGTCCTATAATCTCACCTGGAGTGACTTAAATGTCATCCTTCTACGCTCACCTCTGAAGAACGTTTGATATGCATTTTATCACCCAATCAGCCCCTGACATTTAAAAAGCTACAGAAATTAGAATCTGGCCCTCAAACTGCACAACAGGAAGTAATCAACCTCGCCTTCAAGGTGTTCAATAATAGGGAAGAAGCTTCCTGGTGGCAGTGCATCTCAGAACTATAGATGCTTGCCTCTGCTGTAAGACAAACCCCAGCCACACCACCGGCTCATGAAGACTTCAAAGCACCTAGACTGCAGCATCTAGCTACCCCTCCCAGACCTTGCTTCAAGTGTCAGAAACCTGGCCTCTGGGCCAAGGAATGCCTGCAGCCCGGGATTCCGCCTAAGCCCTGCCCCGTCTGTATGGGCCCCTAACTGAAAGTCAGACTGTCCAACTCACATCGCTGCTCCAGAGCTCCTGGAGCTCAGACCAAATCCTTCCCAGATCTCCCCAGCTTGGTGGCTGAAGACTGATGCTGCCCAAACATCTCGGACCAACGCGGACGCCAAGCTTCAGGTAATTCTTACGGTGCAGGTTAAGTCCATCCCCTTGTTAATCAACACGGGGGCCACCCACTCCACGCTGCCTTCTTTTCAAGGACCTGCCCCCTTAGCCTCCATAACGGTTGTGGGAATTGACGGCAAGGCCTCCAGGCCTCTCAAAATTCCCTGGGTCTGGTGTCAATTAGGCCGGCACTCCTTTCCACCTTCTTTCCTAATCATCCCCACGTGTCCAGTTCCCCTGTTAGGCCAAAATATCATAGCAAAATTGTCTGTCTCCTTCACTATTCCTGGGCTACAGCCACACCTCATTGCCGCCCTCCTCCCCGAACCTGTACCTCCCTCAGTAGCTGCCCTTATGTCCTCCTACCTTAACCCTAGGGTGCAGGACACTACCTCCCATCCCTTGCTACAAGTCACTCACCCCTCATCATCCCCTTAAAACCTAACCACCGTTATCCCACCCAGCACCAGTACCCCATTCCAGCACAAGCCTTAAAAGGCCTGAAGCCTGTTATTACTCTCTTACTACAACATGGCCTTTCAGTTCCCACTAACTCTCCTTACAATTATCCTGTTCTACCTGTCTAAACACCAGACAAATTCTACAGACTAATCCAAGACCTCTGCCTCCTCAGTCAGATTATACTTCCCACCCACCTGGTTGTACCAAACCCCTGTACCCTCCTATCTTCCATACTTGCTTCTACAACTCACTATTCTGTTCTTGACCTCAAAAACACTTTTTTCTAAAGCCCAAATTTCTTCCCCATCTGTTATAATCCTTCACCAGCATACACGTGTTCTCCCTGCCAACTGTATCCAGTTGATTTCCCAAATCCAATCCCATCCACTAAACAACAGCTTGTCTCCTTCCTAGGCATTGTAGGATACTTTTGGCTCTGGATACCAGGTTTTGCTCCTCTAACCAAACCACTTTATGAACTTACAAAAGGAAACCTATCTGACCCCATAGACCAAAAATCCTCCCTCAATTCTTCCTACTGTTCTCTAAAAAAAGGCCTTAGAGACTGCTCCTACTTTAGCACTCCCAACTCCCCTCAACCCTTCTCTCTCTACACAGCAGAAATAAAAGGCTGTGCCATTGGAATTCTTACACAGGAGCCAGGCCCACGGCCTGTAGCCTTTTTATCCAAATAACTTCACAGTCCTGGGCTGGCCTTCATGCCTATGCACAGCAGCAGCTGCCACCCTGATATTAGGATCCCTCAAAATCACAGGCTAAGCCCCACTTACCCTCCACAGCTCTGATAACCTCCAGTTTAGTTTCCTCCTCACACCTTACACACATCTTTCCGCCCTTCACCTCCTCCAACTCTATTCACTATTCATGGAAACCCCCACAGTAACCATTGCTCTCGGTCCTGACTTCAGCCCAGCCTCTCACTTAATACCTAACCAAACCCTGAAACCCATGACCATATCTCCCTAATCCATATAGCATCCTCCCCATTTCCACATATTTCTCTTTTTCCTATTCTAGACCCAGACCACACATGGTTTATTGATGGCAGTTCCTCCAAACCCAGTTGGTGGCGCTGGCCAAAGCTATGCTGTTGTATCCCACTCATCTAGCATTGAGGCTGCCACCCTCCCCTCTTCCACACTTCTCAGCAAGCTGAACTGATTG
Source organism: Cheracebus regulus (assembly GCA_963574635.1). Classification (NCBI taxonomy): domain Eukaryota; kingdom Metazoa; phylum Chordata; class Mammalia; order Primates; family Pitheciidae; genus Cheracebus; species Cheracebus regulus. The sequence continues at coordinate 51,529 of CAUYQU010041234.1, read as the reverse complement.
CTTTATCCCGTGCTCTTATTCTTGCCAAAGGACTGCATGTCAATAGCTATACTAACTCTAAATATGCCATCCACATCCTGCGCCACCATGCTGCCGTATGGGTAGAATGAGATTTTTTTCTACTACACAGGGCCCTCTATTATCAATGCCCCCTTAATAAAGGCCCTCCTTAAGGCCGCTCTCCTCCCAGTCAAGGCTGGAGTTATCCACTGCAGAAGACACCAAAACCCGTCAGATTCTGTTGTGCAAGGTAATGCCTTAGGAGACAAAACAGCCAAAGGAGCAGCGGAGGCCCCAGTATCTCCCCGACAAGACCAGTATTTTCCCTTCTCATCTATCTTCCCCACCTATTCTTCTTCTGAAAACTCGCTTTACCCGTCGCTTCCTACACAAGGCAAATGATTCTTAAACCACGGGAAGTTCCTCCTCCCTGCCTCACAGGGTCACTCTATCCTCTCATCCTTTCATGACTGCTTCCATGTAGGATACCAGCCCCTGGCTCGCCTTTTAGAACCCCTTATTTCTTTTCCATCATGGAAGTCCATCCTCAAAACAATCATATCTCAATGTTCTGTTACTCTACTACTCCTCCGGGCTTTCTCAGACCCCCTTTTTTTCCTACACTTCAGGCCTGCAAATTCTCCCCTATACAAGATTGGCAAATAAACTTCAAGTTTTGCCTAGGTAGGCATTTACCCTGTCTCTCGCTCCATCCTTGACTGCCCCCTCGTTGTTCATCAGACTGTCCTCCAGACTCCTCTTTCTGTCTGCTGATACTCAATCTTGTTAATGAAAGTGAGTGGTTACTTATAGATAGCACACGCTTCCTCATACACCATAAGAACAAAAGCTTTCCCTCCACACAGTTACCCTACCAAACCCTGCTACAACCTTTAACAGCCATGGACCTTGCTGGTTCCCTTGGTATCTGGGTACAAGACCCCAGCCCCACCAGAACACTTTCTCATCTCTTCAGTCCACATGTTCAGTTCTGCCTCAGCCAAGGACTTTTTTTTTCCCTCTGTAGCTCTTCCACCTACATCTGCCTTCCTACCAACTGGAATTGCCACTCTTACTATTACCCCTGGCACAAATTGGTTTAACACAGCTTGGGGTATGATGGAATAGTGTGTTTTTGTTTCTGCTTCTTTAATCCTTGACGGAGAAAAGGAGCCAAAGTAGTAGATTTAGCAGAAAGAGTTTCTGGCTACCGTTATGGGTCCTGAAAGAGTTTATTGATCTCCAACACTAGAGCTTTCACATCTTGAGAAAAGAGCTCCCCTGAAACCGTTAACAAACCAGCCAGGCTATACTGCATAAACAGTCTCATTTACTGTTAGTATATAAACATTGCTTTGGCATTAATATAGAGAATATGAATCAGAGGGTTCTGTTCATAACTAAAATATTTGGATAAGAAGAAAAGCCACCAAAGAGTTAATTTGCCTGTAAAGTCAAAAGGAAAAAAGAAGTGAAGTAGGAATGCTGCTTCAAGTAATATGTTGGATACATGGCAATTATCTGGTTAATCTGGTCAGTGTGGAAGAATTCAAGAACTCTTTCAAATTGGCTAGCCACACTGATCAAGGTATTCAGACAAGTCACAGATTTCTACTTTGTATTGGGGAGAGGGGTAATGTTAAAAATAGGTAACAAAAAGGAACTAACAATCAGAGCAGATAATTGCCTAAGCAGATCCAATGTCAACTGTAAATATACAGTTCATCTGTACTTCAGTGTACCCACTGACTATCAGCTTTAGGGTGGGTGTCATCTCTTGTCTCTTTTTTCTTACCACTCTTTCATAAAGACTCACTCTTCAAGATATGTCACCTAAATGTTTAATGATTCCAGCTGGTTTTATGTACTCATCACTTTAACCACTTCACAACAACCAAAATTCATTTTTTTATTGCAGAGACATGTGAAGAAAAATAAAGAATTTTAATGCTCTGTGTCCTTTCAAAATAGATCATTTAGAATACTGTTAAAATTGTTTTTAAAAATGGTAGAGTAAAATAACAAGGAAAGGAAATAGAAATGCAAGCTCCATCCTCAGCAACACTAGGAAGTATATATAAAATAATGTATAAGAAGAGCTGACAAAATCAGTGAAGATCAAGATATCAAGAAAAAATGCTCACAGATGCAGATCTCAGAGAAACAATGGAATAAGTTTTCCAAGGTTTGTCCCTTAAAAAGATAAAACCAACAATCTCTTGTTTGAAACAACATACATAAGTACTCTTGGTAGGTTCAGGAAGCCTGGACAGTATGGTTGAATGAGGAATCACAGAAACAAGCCACCTTTGTAGGAAATGGTTCATCGATGAGATTAGAAGGCAAAATACCGAGTTTAGTTAGATAAAGAGATATAAGGTTTTAGTAACTCATCACATACACACACAATTCTGAATATTAAGAAGAATATTTGCTAGCTTGAAATATGGCACTGATTCCTTTCCCCCACAAACCTCTAACAAATAGCTGATCCAGAAATAATTTATGTCCTTCAAAGATACTGCAAAGAGGAACAAGGGGTGAAACAGAAATTTTAAATAGCACAGAAAGCACTTATGTCAGAAAAAAATAAGTTGCATTTAATGAAAGAACATTTTGACCAAGTATATCACTGTAAATTTTAAATCTTCAAGAAGCAACCACTTCTCTAAAGCAAGAGCATAAAGCAGAAATGCAAGAGCTCAGAGAAGTTACAGTAAGACAATAGAAAGAGTTGAAACATGAATTGATAATGTAGAAAAAGGTGAAATGTAAAACTACAATAATTCTATAAACAAAGGTCAAACTGAAGGAAATACATGAGAAATACAGTAAGGATTATAGAGAAGAGAATTGAGAAAAGCAAGTAAAAGTAAATGAAAATAGAAAATACTGTATCTATAGTTAACAATACTGTGTCGTACTCTTAAAAATTTGTTAACAGGGTAGATCTCGTTAAGTGTTCTTACAACAATAAAATAAAGTTTAAAAACCAAACAAAAATTAAAATGGGGCTTATAAGAGTTATAAGAAAAATATATATGGCAGAGGAGAATAAAAAGGCATAACTGATATCTGAAGAAGAGGAAAATATAATGAAAGTGGCAAATATTTATTGATATAATTGTTTTTAACTTTCAAGAATTGAGTGAAGATTTGATTCTACAAATAAAGGTGACATGCAATGCTCCAGGAAAAATTGGTATAGAAGAATCATTGTTAAGATGGTCTAGTAAAGTCACTGAACTTAAAAGATAAAATATCAGATCATCTACAATGAAGGAAAAGCTTTAATGCAGACAACTTTAATGCTCTATTCACTACTAAAAATGACAGTCTGTAAAACCTCAAAGTTCTTGTGAGAGATGGGAAAGTTCTTCAAAGTTTATATCTTAGACTACATTATAAGGAGTTAACGATCTCTTGCCCTATGGCCACTATCCACTATTAACATAAAGATATACCCATGTATATATATTCTCTAAATCAGCTGCATCTTAAATCAGCTACCTTGACTGGCTCCAGCATGTCTCAACAGAACTGGGCAAGCTCCAAACCCTGGTGCATGCCACTCCTTATTTGGAAACCCTCCTGACCTTCTCCTGACTAGCTTTCTCTTCTTCCTTATCTTCTTTCTCCTTATCTATTAAGGAAACTTCCAAGTTTTAGCCAATCAGGTCAAGCATAGAATGTGAGGTGCCATTCCGGCCAATGGAAACTGGACACAGCAGTAGGGTGACTGCATCAGGTTATGAAAGTTATAAATGTCCCTGTCTCCTTTGTTCAGCTGTGCTCTCATGGCAAGACTGCTGGTGAGTTGCACCCTTCCTGCAGGAAGTAAACTAGCCTTGCTGAGTGATCCATTGTCTTGGTGTGGATTTTCCCCAACGTTATAAAACTGTTTCCAACAGTTCTCAATGAAAAATTCTTAGATAGGGTGAAGAACTTGTCCTGGGTTACTTAATACCATCTCAGTTTTAACACTGAAATTCTATATCCTAGGAGTCCCCTTAATTACCAGACAAACATTCATTTCAAGTGTCCATACAATACTTATTACAATGTCATGTATTAGACTACAGTGAAAAGCTCAGTGAATTTCTGAGTATAAATAATACACATAACATTCTTTAGTTACTTGAAATAAACTTAGAAATGAATATAAAAGCTAAAAAGTAGAAAAATCTTACCATTGCCAATTTTCTTCCACCATTGGAAGAATCTTACCATTGCCAAAGGTGTCTCTGCCACCTTTGAGACAGCAAGACCGATGCCCCTTCTTTCTCCTCCTCCTCAGCCTACTTAGTATGAAGACAATGAAGAGGAAAACCATTATGATAATCCACTTCCACTTAATGAACAATAAGTATATTTTCTCTTCTTATTAGTTTAATAACATTTTCTATTCTCTAGCTTACTTTACTGTAGGAGCACAGTATATAATATATATAACATACAAAATATGCTAATGTTTATGTTATAAGGCTACCAGTCAACAGTAGGCTATTAGTAGTTAAATATGGGGGAATTCAGGAGTTATACACGTATTTTCAATTGCACAGGAGTTGACACCTCTAATCCCTGTGTTGTTCAAGAGTCTACTGTATAATGGAATAATTAAGGGAAGCAAACTGATTTCTTAAACTGCTTTGAAATAAGTCAACACAGTAAGATGGATTGCCAGATTACATATAGAGATAAATGTTATGAATGAGCATAAAGAAAATGCTATTGATAGAATCTATGAAATCAATAAATCTATGTGTTCCCTGTGTAATTTTTTCAACTTTGTTGTATGTTTAGAATTCTTCACAGCAAAATGTTGAGAAAAAAATCTTAAGAAATTAGAAAGCAAATGACAAAAGGAAATCAATAGGATATATTTGGTAAGCATGAAAACTGAAATTGATAATGTCAAAACAGAAAAAATAAGAGTTAATTTCAAGAACGACTTTAAAAAATGAAGTAGATACACAATTAATTTAATAAAATAAATAGTATTAAGCAGAAACATGTAACATTTACAAAGATAATAGGAAATTATCATAGACACACAGACTTTGATTTAGTCACAGAAGAGTACCTCAACTGTCTGCAAATAAATTTGGAAACTGAGATATAAGGTATAATTGTTTATGACAATATAAAATGTCCAAAACATGTCACCAGAACAGATAAAACCTTATTAACTATATATTTAAAATTTTGGAGTCCAGCCACGGTGGCTCACACCTGTAATCCCAGCACTTTGGGAAGCTGAGGTGGGCGGATCACTTGAAGTCAGGAGTTCGAGTCCAGCCTGGCCAATATGGTGAAACCCTGTTGCTACTAAAAATACAAAAAAATCAGTCAGCCATGTTGGCAAGTGCCTGTAGTCCCAGCTACTAGGAAGGCTGAGGCACGAGAATCACTTGAACCCAGGAGGTGGAGGTTGCAGTGAGCTGAGACTGCACCACTGTATTCCAGCATGGGTGACAGAGTGAGACTCTGTCTCAAAAAAAAAAAAAATTGGTTGCTTCGTTTTATTCGGCAGTTTTGTATATGTTCTGTAATGAGAAGGTTTTTTCAGATATATAATCTACCATATCGTCATAAATAGAAGTCTGTAAAAATCTGTTGGAAAGTTAAACTACAAACACTCTGTAAACATAGTACACAAAAAAGTGAACCCATAGACCATGGTCATTGATTAATATTGACTCAAAATCTTAAATAAAATACCAGCAAACATGATCTGCTAGAATCAATGCCTACCTAGATCATTCGACATTAGGAAATCTACTGCTAAAATACTATGGATCATCATATTAATTAGTCAAAAGAGAAAAATCATACTTTCATTTCCATAGATGCTTAAGAGCTTCAATACAATATAATATTCATTCTAGATTTTTAAAATGTTAAATACCAAAAATAGAATTAACATGAATCACACACATACATCTATCTAAATCTATCTAGATATACATATAGAAAGAGGGTATTTGTCTGTCTGTCTTTATGTATGTATGTAAGTATACCAGCTTCTTGCTAATGAGATATCATTGAAAGCATTGTTTTTAAAATCTGGAACAAGAAAACATGGCCTTGGTAAGCAATCTTATTCATACTGTTCCAAAGGCAACAGTCCATGCAATGAGACAATAGAAAAACATGTTCTTAAGATGCAAAATTATTATTTTTATTTATTTATTTATTTAAAGACGGGGTTTCACCATGTTGGTCAGGCTGGTCTTGAACTCCCGACCTCAGGTGATCCGCCCGCCTTGGCCTCCAAAGTGCTTGGATTACAGGGGTGAGCCACTGCGCCCGGCCGCAAAATTATTTTTATAGGTGATGTAATTGTTACCTGAAAAACTCAAGAGAATCAACCTAAAATGATATCACAAATAATGTGAGTTCAGAAAAAAGACTGAGAAAAAATTCATAGTCATATATATATATATATGAAGTTATATATATATATATATATATATATGAAGAACAACCACTTAGATGACATATTAACAAAAAGCATCTAGGAATAAGCCTAATATAAAAACGTTAAAGTTATACTTAGGGGCATAAACAAATACTTTAAAATATGGACAAAAAGTCCAATCTTAAAAAGGAAGATTCAATATTATAAAGATGTCTGTTCTCCTTATGTCAATATATTTTAATTTAATCTACTCTCAACAAAAATACAAACAATATATATTTTTTTGAGATGGAGTCTTGCTCTGTCACCAGGCTGGAGCGCAGTGGTGCAATCTGGGCTCACTGCAAGTTTTGCCTCCTGAGTTCAAACAATTCTTCCACCTCAGCCTCCCGACTAGCTGGTACTACAGGCGTGTGCCACCACAACTGATAATTTTTGTATTTTAAGTAGAGATTGGGTTTCACCATGTTGGCCAGGATAGTGTCGATCTCTTGACCTCGTGATCTGCTCACCTCAGTCTCCCAAAGCGCTGGGATTACAGGCATGAGCCACCGTGCCCAGCCACAAGCAATATTTTTTAACTACACAAGATGATTCTTAGTTTATGAGAATACAAAATTGATGAAATAAAAATTGATGAAATAGAAAAGTAATGAGGAAGAACAGAAACCTGTGAGATATTAAAACATATTGAAGCATTACATTAATTAGTTTCTAAATCTATAGATACTAGATTCATGCTTCATGAATAGTGGGACGATCAATGGGAAAAAGACTACAAAAGCCAGAAATAGTAAGTAGAAAAGCAATAATAGTTTGTGTTATTTAGAGCCTCTTGCATACCAGGCTACACAATTTTAAGCCTTACACAATTTTTACCTTGCATTTCGTTAACAATCTCATGGAGTTACTATTTTTATCCTCACTTAGTGCATGAGGGAATTGAGACAGATTACATAATTTGTTCAAGTTTGTACCACTAGCAAGTAAAGGAGCTAAGCTTCAAACCCAGATAGCTGGACTGCAGAGTCCACACTCTCAAATATGCCTTACTGTCCAAACACAAGGGACGATTTAATAGATGAAAAGTATATTTCAAATCACTTTCAAAGTGTAGGTTACTCAATATATCCTACCTAGCTAAAAAATAGCATTGGAACCCGACCTCACAGTTATTTAAACAAATTAACACCAGGTGGATAATATATTTAATATTTAAATAAACAAAAATTTAAAATAAAGATCAGGCATATCATATCGTTGCTGCATGATTTTTTTTTTTTTTTTTTTTTGAAGACGGGGTTTCACCATGTTGGTCAGGCTGGTCTTGAACTCCTGACCTCAGGTGATCCACCTGCCTCGGCCTCCAAAGTCCTTGGATTACAGGCGTGAGCCACCGCGCCCGGCCTGCTGCATGATTTTTAACAACAAAATCAAAATATCCATGAACTAAGGATTGGATTATAAATTGGATTAAATTCATACTGCGGAGTACTGTTCAGTTATTTTAAAAATCAAGGCAACATTATTTATATAGCAATGGAATGTGATGCAAAACATATCATTGAGAATAAAAAGGAACAGAACATTGTGTGTAGTGTGCTATCAGTTGTTCTAGACATGTAAGTGGTCCAGGTGCAGATGCACAGATGATCTCTAAAGTATGCATGAGAACTGGAAATTAAGCAACAGGGATTGCCTATGGGGAAGAGAACTTGATGGCTAAGGTCTAGGGTGAGAGGAACTTACTGTTTACTGTATATCCTTTTGTGCCTTTCAAGATTTTGAACATGCTATTACCCATTCGTAAACAATAAAATTTAAAACCAACAAGTACAAGTGAGGATATTTTAATCACCCCCTGTGTAGTGCTATCTCTGCCAGGTGAAGTAAGCAACTTTTGTGAAAACACAAAGAATAGTGAAGTTTAAAAGTAAAAAGTGGCAGAGAAAAAGAGAGCAACTTTTTTATTTATTGAGCACAATGAATGGATGTTTAGGGCTTACTTTTCTTCAGATCATCTCTGAACATTAAAATTATTTAGAAAGTAACATATATTTGAGATAAGAACAACAATAATGATAATAGCCAACACAATTGGTGTTTACACTTAGACACCATTTTAGTGCTTTGCGTACATTTATTCATTTAAGCCACACAGCAACTCGAAATGCTGTGTGTGTGCATATATTATCCGCATTATTTTGAAGAGTAAATCTGAGTTTTCATTTGGTTCAGCCCTCACAGCCCTTCCACCAAATGAGAGTCGCAGAGTAGACAGGGGCAGATGACAAAGCCATCTGGTCACATTTCTGCAGCCAGTCCCCAAGGCAGAGTTTTCTGAGACGATGTCACCTCCCACAACTGGAATGATTCCAGAAGCACAAGGTCCTGCACTGGTTACAAGATGATGATGGTCCGTGGGGTGAGCCTGTGAGCAAATGTCAACATTCAAAGACAATGTTGCTCATGATACAATTTCCTGCTTTGAATACCTCACATTCCTGCATGTTCACAGGGAGGGCTGAAATAAAGGTTCATCCAGGACCATACACTGATTACCATGTGGTGGAGGATGTGTGAAGATGGAAAGGGCAATTAAGCACTCTGCTTACCGTTGATTATTTTATAGTGGTAACTGTTGTCACACAGGAAAAGCTCTAATCATGGCATTTTGAGAAAATTCCATGCCAAATATAATTTCTCCACAACTCTATCCTAAGTGGCTGAAATTCCACAGGAAGGAAGCATTGTTGCCTGCTGTCTGCCAACTGCAACTTTTTTAATGAAATATATACAGTTATCCTTCACTATTGATGAAGAATTGGTTCCAGGATCCCCACAGATATCAAAATCCACTAATGCCCAAGCCACTGATATAAAATGATATAGTAGTTGTATATACTCACATTTTCCCGAATACTTTAACTAATCTCTAGATTACTTATAATACCTAATACAATGTGCTTAGTTGTTACACTGTGTTTTAATGTTGTATTGTTATTTTTTTCCCAAATATTTTCAATTAGCTGCTGTGAATGCTGAACCTGCAGATACAGACAGCTGACTGTGTGTGTGTTGTATGTATATATATGTGTATATGTGTGTATGTATATATATATAAATATATATGTGTGTATATGTATATATAAATCTATGTATAAATAGTTAACACAACAAATAATGTGAATTATATTAAAAGAGCAAAAGCATAGAATTCAGTCAGTTATTTGTTCAAAATTACTATGCCTCTTAGTAACTCTATGTAGCCAGGCAATATTAATCTGTTTCTCCGCTGTAAAACGGGGAAACTAATTCTCATTTCTTAATCTGTTTCTCATCTGTAAATGGGAAAACTAATTCTCATTTCTTAGGGTTGTAGGGTGAGTTAATACACACACACACACACAATCACTTGATACAGAATCCAGTTAAATGCTAAAGCATGCAGTTAAATGTTCCACTAACATCAGTTTCCTCCCACACTTTCCTACCAATTAACCCCATCTTCTTGGCAGGCAATGCAAGAACACTTTGCTGAAACCAAATCTGACCACCTTGCCTGGAACTGGCTTTTTGTGCAGTGACCACCCACACTCTTTTTTTCATTCCACTCCCCTGACCCTTGACCTAGTCTGCTCACTAGAGTTCACAGCATGATGAGACAACCTCACAATGAAGAGGGACATTTCCTACCTTTGAAAAAAAAAAATGGGCAGAGAACCAGCAGACTTGTGGTGCCTTCCATTTCCCATCTGTAAATTTCTCAAAATACTTTCCAGTAAGCAGTCTCTTAGGGCTCATGTGATTAATAGTATTAAGTGTCTCAGTGGTCTTGAGCATTTCAGATGCAAATGTTTCTTAATAATCTACAGTCATTGAATTATGGACAGGAGACAGTTTGATCAGGCTTCTTTCTCTACTCATGCATGCTAGAATCTCAGGGGGTTTATACAAATCAGTCAGTCAATCAACATGTAAAAGTTTTGCTTCATTTCAGCAATGAATTAATTGGGTTGCTGTGGGTAAAATCCAAGTGTCCCCTCTGGAATCCAGAGACCTCAGATCAGCAGGGCTAGATAGAATTCACATCACAGAGTGGCTCTTCCTGGGAGCCCTATAAAAAATGATTCTCAATTTCATATTTGTCTGAAATGCCACTGCTGTAAAGTTGAATCTTAAAAGTGCAAACATAAGTGAGTACAATTTCCTCTCTGCAAAACCTGTTTCAATATCACTTACCCTATGGGGGTTGTCATTTTCTTGAAATGTGATTTCCAAACTGTCTAGTCCTAACAACTGTGCCTCTCCTCTCCACTCCCTGCCCACTGACAACAAACTGTAGGATCCCATGATCACCTAGAACCACATGCCCTTGTCCAGGCGTCCACTATTCTCCTTCCACACACTGTCAGCTGGATTAAAACAGGCCACGCCAGTGTTCAGCCGTCCTCTTTATCTGCCTCCCCATTCCTTCCTCTGCCTATTCATGCTGCTGCAGAGGTCTGGACCAGCTTCCTGTAATCTCCTGGAGGAGGAAATTTCTCCCTTTAGCCTGGCCTCTGAGCCTGGTTGTTTTGGGTAACTGATTTCCTCCTCTCTTCTCACTTGGGTTCATATAGTTTCCTTTGCTAGCCTACTAACCCTTCTCCACCACTGAGGAGTTTCTTCTAAGCTCTAGGATTTCAGTGTGCTTCTATGTTTCCTGCTGTCGGAGTGCAGGATTTCCTGAGCCAGGGATGTATATGGTTGAGGCACTGCTGGGCTCTATCCTGACTGTACCTCATAGGGATCATCCTACTCTCTGTACATCACATTTATATCCCACGGCATTGATTTCTGTCCCTACTTTGACATACAATTTCCTTCATTCCCCAAAGCTAAGCAAAGTGGAAAATCCTCCATTCTCCAACTACTCTTGACCCCTGCTCTCTCTCTGTTTTGATTTGGGAGTGGCCCTTCTGCTTCAATTCCTAATCTGAAAGATTTAGTTTAAATACAAGATAAATAACTAGAAAAGCAAAATGTATGAGTTGTAGTCTTCCAGCTGAGACCTCTTCTGAGTGCCCTGTCAAAAATATTAAATAATTTAAAAATAAAAGGATTAGCAGAAATACCAGTTAGGGTAAATTCTCTGATCCTTTTTGTTTTGGATGGAGGAGTGTAAGTAGACACCATTAACAATTTAAAGGACAAATTGTGTAGTCACAATGAATAGTAACTAGAACTCCTGAATAGTAACTAGAAAATGGCCATAGACATAAGGTAATTTTAAATCTGAGAAGGGCTGGTCTGATGTTAGTGGGTTATCAGAATGTATTGACATTACTGTCACTGAAGTTGGCATACAACCCCCACTGCTAAATTCAACTGGCTAGAAAAAAATAAATAAATCTGAGAAGGTAATATTTACCAGCAAAGACCCAAAATAAAATAGTTAATTTCTCACATGGCCAGATAACAGGAAATCCAACCCTTTTAATCCCTGTCTTACTACTTCCAGTTTTCCCACCTCCTCACAATGTACCCTGATACAGCCCAGAATGCCAAGGAGTTTACCAGAATCTCATGGAATTCTCAGTTTTCCAGCTTCGTTTCTGGAGCAGGGACTCAGACATACCTTTTTTGATGACCTTCATTGCTGTTGCAAAGCAACTATGCTTCTCCCAAAGGTAGAGCCGGCTGAATTCCAGACGTTCAAAGAGGTTCTCTGTTGACCATGCCATAGCCACAGGGCTGAAGCTAAGGACCCGAGACTGGGCCTTCACTCCAATTCCTGCTCAGTCTCCGGCAGGTCATCAAGTTAGACTTGCTCTTCCCTAATACATTGCTTATTTAGGAGTTCCCACAACCAAATGAGACTGAGTTCAACATGTTAGCCTTCAGACATATTTTTTCAGGCTACCAGACTGCCCCCAGGGTGCACACACGTCTCAGTATCCTGAACCATCAGCCTTCAGTGTGGGAGCCAAGAGTTTCCTCTCTTTCTATTCTCTTGAAAAATTTATTCAGAGGAGTTCACTGTTCTCCCCTGTTCCTGGGCCTTGGTTAAGGATATTATCTTCATCCAAACAGGTTTCCTTAACTTGGAATGTAACAGAACAGGAGCTGGAAATCTCCTTGCAGACATCTGGACAATTGCCACATGAATTATTTGTTCCCTTATAGTCAACTAAAAGCTCTGATTATTTACAGTTTCCCCAAATTTCACTTCAGTGAACTGCCTACTATGTTCTGAACTATGAACTCCTCGTGAACCTCTGGTCTTGTTGACTTCTGTATCCAATGCTTAATGCCCCTGGTGCAGGACAGTAGTTAGCAAATACTAGTTGGATGGATCTGATGCACAGAGGCCTCCTGCTCCTTCTAGGTGGTGGTGGTGGTCTCCTCCAAGTCGCCGTTGGAGTTTCCCAACTAATCTGGATTTCACCGCTCTTTGCTCACAGCTATTCTAGGCCATGCCATTACCCTCAAAGGATGCTCTCCTGAAGGTTCTGCACCTGAGCTATTCCTTGTAGTTGAGGTCAGGTGTGCTGTACTCTGACAAATATGTATATCCTAAGCGTTCCATGAATGGAAGCTCTTGGCCCATCATGAAGGTGATGACAGCTTTTCCAAGCACAGCCTTCTCATTAGCCCTTCTTAATGTTAAATGGGCTGTGTGGAGTGGACAGATGGAGCCGGCCCTGCATCAAGCTTTGCAGCAACCAGCTTGCTTCCCTTCTCACCACATTTCCTCTCCCCAGAATCCATGCTGTTTGGGGCCACTTCCAGCCCAGCTTCCACTTCCTATAGGCTAGAATGAAAAATTATCTCACTTGCCTTCAGGTTATATGTTTATCAGAAACCCTTCAACAAAAGAGGAATGGAAAATGTCCTCGGTAAACTTGGAAGTTGGACTTCTATATGAAAATGGTGTTACAGTTGTATTTGGATGGCCACTTAGCTTGAGGAGGAGCTGCCTATAGATAAATGATGTTCAAGTGTGCTGAGATGACACTGAGACAGATTCTGAGTCATCTGTTGGTTTGGGGTCAGAGTCCAAATTAGGGACTGTATTTTATAATATCGAATATCTGGTCACTCTAGGTAGTTTGGATTAGTGTGTAGTCTAACAGTCCTCTGGGAAGTATTGTCCTTTTCAATCTCACAAGCATATTAGTAATACTGCCAATGGTACCATCATTTTAAAATAAAGACACAGTGCTTGACTCTAAGAATTTAACATCAAACAGAAGAGAAGAGAACCATTTTACAATAAGGCATTGTGTTTATGACATTAGGAATGGAAAAAACAAAACAAAACTATGAAAATGAACAAACAAATATTAGTCATCTGGTAACTGAAAAATTCAGGCTTTTGTGTTTTAAGCATCATAAATTTCTAAATAATTCCATCCTATTTGCCCAATGGCTGCCACACTCTTGTCAATGACAATATTTATTTCCATTTGAAAAGTAAATATTTCCTAACAAAGGGCATAGGATTGAATGATATAGCTTTGTCTCCACCTGCAGGATTAAAGAGAATGAATTCGTATTTGTTATTTGAAAGTAGGTAAAGTGTCTAAGATCATCATTAAAAATATGAGGTAAAATTAATACTCAAGCTTTGCTAATACATTCTTCTATGATGAAGTAATTGGATCAAAACAGGGTAGTTTAAAAAAAGACATAATGTGAACCACTATGTTTGTTTTTTTAACTTTTTGTTTAACTATATGTATAGAAAAGTTCACAGTCATCAATATACAGCTTGATAATGATCACAAAATAAACATACTTGTCTAATCATCATCCAGATCAAGGAACACGACATTCATAGCACCCTAGAAGCTCCCTCATGAATCACACTTATTTTTTAAATCAGGATTCAAAATCCTGGTTTTTAACCTATGCACCAGTCACATCCCCCGGGAATAAGACATCTTACAGGCAGGTGAGCCACACACTGCAGACATGCTCTTCCCTCTGCACACCATGGTCCAGATGCTGCCCCTAAGAAGGCCATCACCAGCCCCTGTTGTGATGGGGCAAACAGCCCCCAATTTCCTATGGCTCCTGACTTCTACTGTGGCTCCAAACACGATCAGCTTGTGCTCATGTTCAAGGACAGGTGTAGCCCTCATTTTCACTTTATCCTCAGTCTGGATGAAAATGAAGCAGAAATTGAGGTTTTGAAACCCATTTCTCGTGTACTTCTTGAAGATTCATGGCACACAGTATTTAGGGAAGACTCCTGTCTGACCTGGACAAGAGTGGGGCTACCCACAGGTTACTAAAAGCAGCATGTCCAACATTCTACACCTCCACCAAGGGAAAAATTAAACTCCTTTGCTTATTACCCAAACTACAACTTCTAACTAAAATAGATCTGCATCTGTTTTAGTTTATCTTAAGCTTTCTGTGGCCCAGTGTCTTGAAATGATTATTTCATGGTTTTTCAAATTTTTGGTTGTTTCAGACAGAAGGGTACATCTAGTCCCTGTTTCTCCACATTGGCTGGAAGCAGAAATCTGAAGAGTTACGGTGTGATGGCCCTCTGGCTTCTTGAGAAGAGCAAGGTTTCTAGAAATACAAAGCATCTGATGATTCCTAGGCTTTTCTGTACAACGGGTAATGTTTTCCCCTTTACCCAATATGTGTGGTTGCTTATTCTGTGACCACAAAGTCTGTAGATATTTTCAGATTTGGATTTCAAAATCAATGAACAATGTCATCTCCCACTGATTCAGCTGGGAAAGAACAAGTTCACATTGTAAGTTAAGAACCCAAGGGAAAAGGGCAGGAGAAGAGAGGAAATTGGAAAGAAAATTATAAAACAACTAAATTTAACAGGTTTAATTTTCTTCCCATAAAGTATTAATTAAAATCATTTGTTAGATTGTTTCTAACATTTGTTAAAAATTATTTGAAAAACATATTTGGATGTTTGTCACTCAAAGAGTTAAGCCAGACTCCATGGGGTGACTTGGGACTGGTGACCCTGCCAGGTGCTTTTGGTAAAAGGGAGGTAACAATGTGTCTAGTGCATACATATTGTGGGCACACTTCAGCTATTCAAACCCAAACAGAGGAAATGGGGGAATAGGGGTGGGAGAGAGATGGGGTTTAGAAAATGAATAAAAAGAGAAAATGGCCAAAAACTCTTTGCTGTGGCTCTTCATGCGATGAAAGCCTGCATTGTGTCAAGCTGTGAGTCAAAATAAGAAGGTTATTCAGCTATCACAGCCTGCATCTAAAATATGAAATAGTTCTATTTCAGTCATCTAGTTTCTCATACTAAAAAAAAAAAAAAAAAAAAGCCCTCCTCATTTGCTCCTACTTTTTTCTGCAGCCCACAGTCATTTCATATTTTCAGGGGGAAAAAATGTTAACTTTTAAAAACCTCTCTGCTCTAACCTGTCAACTGATTTTGCACATTCCGGTGAATTGGGATGAATGCTTGGACCTAATTTGATGTTTGCCAAAAAAAAGAGTCCTCCAGCCCTCTAATAAGCGCCCATGTATTATGTGGGTAGCAGCTCTCACCTCCCCTTCTCTTCTCTAAAACAGATTCCCTCTGCATCCTTGTCCCCACCCCCAGGCCCTTCACCTCCATTTATTTTCCTTGGATGAGAGTCTCACAGTGAATAGGAAACATCTTTAAGAAGGGGAGAGGAGTTGTGAAAGAGATTTAGAGGCCAAATGGGGCCCTTGGAGAAAAAAGAATTCAGAACCGTTGATATAACTCAATGGCATTCACTGTTGCAGAGTAATTAACTTTTTACTTAGTTAGCAACAGTTCATCCAATGTCCTAGACTAATTTGAGGCCATTTTCCAAGAAGAAAAGAAAGCTATGCGGTTCACAGCCACGCATCTGTGCACAGTGCCGAGAGCCATTGCCTTTCCTCGTGCAGTTTTTGTGCAAGGAAAAGACTAGCTCTTATCTTTGTTTCTCTGCCCGGTTCCTTGTGTGGCATTTTTTCATATGAATAAACACAAGGGGAAATTAAATGGCTCATGATCTATTCTGAAAGGTAAATTTTGCCTGAAAAATTATGTGCTATAACTTGAAAATAATATTCTATGTCCAGATGCCCTCAGATCTCCCTAAATAATAGCGTATATATAAAACATCCAAGCATTTAGTCTAAAGCTCAGTCTGCCATTAAGTTGGCTGAAAGCGTAACACATTGAGAACCCATGGGATTTCTTTTCTCATTTCTTCCATATTAATATGGATACTGGGCCAGAAACAGTATTTTTCACTTCTTGTATTAATATCTATAAATTACTTCACTTCATCACAGACATTGCCTTTGAATAGAAGGGACATTTCTTTCAAGGAAGGGTCAGCTGCCGGAGCATGCATGCCTGAGGGGAACATTTAGACTACTGGTGGTCTTGCCTTCCTAGGTGCCAGCCATCATGTTGCCTTATATATACAAAAGCAAAGTTCTGATCATTTAAATTTAAGTTGGTTAGATATCAGGAGTTGGAATATCCTGATCTTATCAAACATTTTCTTTTCTCTTTTTGAAAGCAAGCTTGTTGGTGTGAGGGCTGGACTTGAGAAAAGTAGGCAAAAAAGTAAATTTTGGTTTCTAGTTTGAACTCGATACATTTGTAAGTCAAAACTTCAAAACTCTCTCCTCATTCAACTTTCTGACACATGTTCTTGGAATATCACTGTGGACTTTGGAGAATATAACAATTATTTTCCTTAAGTCTGGCATAGGTTAAAATTCTATTCATTTCCCATCCATTAGCAAGTTTCTTCCAATGCAAGAAATACTGTGACTTGCCTAGAGTAGGCATCTAATAAATGTTTATTAATTTTATTTAATCTAGGATAATATCTCTATGGACTATTTGGTAGCCAGATTCTTGAGCATTCTTGTAATGTTTGTTCATGATAGCTCAATTCTCAGGGGTGAAATTGAGGTGAATGATTCTGAAGTGATTTCTGGCCCTGGGTCCCCTTCCTATGATGTCAGAGACACAGCTTTCTGAGGTGACTTCAGGACAGAACCCTGGAGAGGTCTTTGTTCAATGAAGTCACACTAAGAGTCTGAAAGGATCTATTCAAGGGTTCCTGAATGGCTCCTCATGGCTCCAGCTGAGATTTATGCCTCTGATTTCAGCAGGACCCTGGGTGCCATTTGGTCTTTCTCATCTCCATGATTTGAACCTGAGAAGTCACTCAGGTGCCAGGCTGGCTGGCACTTTTCTAGAACACTTCCTCTGATGAGAAAAGAAAAACAAGGTGTTGTAACAGGGCAGAATGCGTGCTGTCTGTCCTGGATCCACAGCCTAGGCAAAACAGTATCCAGGTTCCTCAAAGCTCAATAGTATGACGTGGCGATAACACTGTTGCTTAGAGGAATAATTGATTTAAGGGACACCCATGACTGATGCCAGCATCTTTTGTTCTTGTCTCTAGATTAGCTCTATTACAAGTCAAACAGACTCAGAACGGAATTAGTAATCAGCAGCATTGCTAATACTTACTGAGAGCACTTACCATATACCCTGCACTGTTTTAAGGTCTTTACATTGATTTATTTTATTCTTACAACTCTATAAAGCAGATACTAATGTTATTTCTATTTTACTGGTGAAAAAAACTGTAGCATAAAGCTTTGAAATAGATTGCTTGAGATCATACAGTGTGACAGTTTACAGCAGTATGCAAATTTTTGACACTACTCTCTTCAAAAAGTGGAGTATAATTTTCCTTCTCCCTTGATTTGAACCAGACTTAGATACTCAATTCTAATGAATAGCATATGGTGAAGTGAGGGCATGTGCTTCTTAGGCTAGGATGTAAGACATTACCCCTGTTACCTGGCTTTCTCATGGGTTGTTCACTCTCAAGGAAGCCAGGGATCATGTGGTGAAGACTCTCAGGCAGCCTGTGTGTAGGCCCACATGGGGTGGACCAAAAACCAGACCAACATGTCAGCCATGTGGGTGAGCCACCCTGGCAGTGGTTCTCCTCCTGCCCCAGTCAAGCCTTCAGATGACAACAACCGCAATAGCCCCTGAGGCAGAACTGCCTAACTATGCCACTTCTGAATCTCTGACCTAGAGAAACGGTGATATAATATAGTTTTCAATAATTAAGTTTGAATAATTTGTTCTGTATTCATAGATAACTAATACAGCTTCTAAGTGGCAAAGTCAAGATATAAATCAAGGGGTTCTGAAGGCAGAGTCTACATTTTACTGCTATACGCTCTCCTGATACTAAGGAGATTATTAATAAGCTCAAATTCTGGCAATAAATGTTCAGTAAATGTTTTATCCAAACTGTAGGGAATTCTGATGTGTTTTTAGGCACTTAGAAATCAATGATGCACATGAGCTATGTAGTCACTTCTTTCATTGGCTCTTATGAATTAATGCTGCTCAATGCCTTTTGCCCTATGCTGCCTTTTCTGGGTTCTAGGCAGACACTACCTTTCCATTAGCACATTACTTCAGAGAAGACTGTTACAGTTATAATTAGTCAGATTCTAGCTTTCTTTAGGGTCCTTCCTCTCCTAAGAATACACCATAGTCACTTTATCCAAATAGGATATGTATTAAATCTATCAGCCTCAAGTATTAAGCATCTTTTACACACTATTCCTTTTAGGCTGGGAGGAAAATACAAGCAACTCATCTCTTAGACAGGATAACTTCCGCACATAGCTATTTCCCATAATGTGTTGATTAGGACTGCTTAACTTTCAGAAGGTTGACTCTTTGCTGCCGTCTTATTTTGATACCATGAATGTTAATGCCCATGGCACTGGGCTTTGCACAGAGTAGACAGTCAGTAAATGATAGTTCTTATTTCTCTCCCACATATGCAGTCAGGAGCACATTAGTCTTCCCAGAAATTGCTAGACAGCTGTCAATAAGTAACCATTATTTGACATAACTCCACTGGCTGCAGCAAACATACATTCCCTATTGCTCTTTTTTCAGTATCAAGTTAACTGAAACATCTACTCAGAGAGTTAGACAGCACATGATGAGTAATTTCCTAGTCATTTAGAGCCAGACCAGATGGCCTTAAAGAGCTTTAGTGACTCTCCAACCAAAAAGAGTTAACCTGGGATTGCAACACTGGTGACCCCTCCCCAGGACAGATGCCAGTCTCCCTGCTGCCCCTCCTGTGTGCTCTTCACACAGCAGCCTTATTTCTGTTCTTAAAATCCAAAGCAAAGTTCAAGTTTGCCACCAGGTAATATAAACCTGGCCAGTTTCTGTCCCTGGCCTACCTCATCTTCCAACAATTCTCACATTTTTCAACCTAGTAACATTGAACTTCATGTAGTTTCCCCAGTAGCTGTCCTCTCCAGCTCCACATCCCCTCTTCTAACCTAGTTAACTTTATTCTTACAGGAGTCAGCTTACAGGTCAACTCATCTAGAGTATCTCCCTTCCATGCCATCTGACCTCTGCCCTTGTTCCTTGCTCTTCATGGCTGGAGAGGAACTCCACCCTATATGCTCCAGGATTACTCTGAAATAGCCTCACACACTGAGTATGCTGTGTTGACACTATGTGTTTAAATGCTTATCTCCTCTACTACATTATAAGCCCCTGCCAACGGTGGCAGAGTCATATTTAACTTTGCATTCTCAGTGTCTGGCAAACAGAAGGTGCTTAATAAATAAGAAAATATATGCAAAGTACTTAGACTAACACTTGATGTAGCAAACATTGTTAATTTGGTGATGGAACCAATTGTTACTGCTCACCTATCCACAAACCAAAAGTTATTTTGCTGTCTTCCTGGTAACAACTAAACAGTGAAAAGCTGAATGAACAAAAAAAGAAAGAATTAGAAAAGACATGTAGAAATAAATGAAGAATCTAAAGACACTAAAAAAGAAGCAGTTAAATAAAATCAAATGAGACTAATGAGAAAATTAAACAAAAACAAGGGGAATTTAACAAACTTTCCTAGGAGCGAGATAGTCCCCACTATGAAAGCAGCTTTGACAGATGTGGTAAATTCCCTATGATCTGAGTCACTGAAGACCAGACCAGACAAACCGCTTGAAAGAATACAGCAGTAGACACCAGGGTACTAGCTGAATTAGTGGGCTTTTTTCATCTTAAATTTTTCTGATTCATTCATAAAATATTTATAACAGGGCTGCAAAATATTTGATACATCTTTTCCCATTGTTCTCCTTCATTTTCCAAAGGAAAAGTATACAGTATCAATATTTACTTAGTTAACATTACCAGGCAAAAGGACTATGCAAGATCAGAAGGGCAAATATCTAACAATAACAATGGAGCAGACAGAGACGGCCATTTTACTGGAAACTTTTTTGACACAACCTGATTATTCTGATTAGGTCTATATTGGAAATAAAAAACTTGGGACAGATTGCTTCTGGGTGTTTGTTGATTTATTCTTTGGATAAAAGTGGTCAGAATATACCTCCTTAAAATAACAATCACACATAGCACATGAGCTGTATTTTCTCTTGCTCCCCTTCTGCCTACTCCTACTCCTACTCCCTTCTCTGTCCCTTTTTTCTCGGTCTCAGAGTTCCTAGAAACCAAGCCAGCACTGGAATGAAAGCACTGATATTACTATTCTTTTGCAGTTGCCTTTTTTAGCTTTTAAAATACAGTTAGATTTTTCCAGCTCTTTGTTGATCAGAATTTTGCCTAAAAAAAAAAATTTCAGATGTACCTTGGAAAGATTATTTTAGGATATTTCCCTCTTTTACTGTAGCTGGATTCTGGATGCTTTAATATGTTTTGGTATGGCATTAAAATGTAAAACTACATGAAAAAGAACTACATTATTAGGGCTTTGTGAGCCACTCAAGGAAGGTCATAGGATGTGAGGGGTGAATGGGAGCAGGGAGCCTCTTGTACAACCCTTTCAGTTTTATTGATGAGGACACCAAATCCCAGGATGTATAGTAAGGTCAAAGGCTAGTGAAAGTCAAAGTAAGGACTGGATCCCAGATGTCTTCATTCTTCATCTAAAACTGTTCGCATTATACCAAGTGGGTAGAGTGTGTGGAGACAACTGAGCTGTTATATATTTTTTCTTTTTCTCAGATATAATCCTAGAAACATAACTATAATGACAATAAGAACAGCTAATATCCAGGGAATGCTGACTTTGTGCCCTTCACTGTTCTACACTTTTTAACCTGTCTTAACTTATTTGAGTAACAACATCATTACCCCCATCTGACCAATGAGAAAACTGAGGTAAAATAGGTTATGTTACTTTCCTAGAGTAACTTACTTTAGGTAGCACATGATAGAAAACATGGGACGTTTAGACCTGGCTCCAGAGCAGACAGACCCACCTATGATGTCTGATGGCTTCCCTGCAAAAGCAGACCTTCCTCCAAGGCTGGGAAAGCAATTAAAATGCCCATTCCCCTGCCTGAGTGTTGATATTTCATTGTCATTTTTGTAGCTTTGCATTTTTATAGCCTCTTTTAATGTAACTATTAATAATAAATGTGCAATCTCTCAGAATTTCTGAATATAATCACACTGATTTTGCAATGGTGTGAAAATATACTTTGAATTTTTTTTCCATCTTTGTGAACTACCTAGATGTAAAAATAAAATACTTTTATCAGCCCACTGATAAAAGTAAATTATAAATAACAAGATTTACAAAAGAACCAGCATAAAAATCTACAGATATGAAAAGAAATTTAAAAATATCCAACACCACTGAAGAGTTTTTGAGCATCAGGTATACCAAATACTAAATACAGGTCTCAAATTTTTTTTTCAAAACTACATTTAATAAGAATCTTATATTCTGCTCTAAACAGCACAAACAACTGGCCTAACAATTTGTGGAAAATGATTTTTCACTGACAAAAAGAAGCCTTCAAAATGTATATTACATTCAAAAAGTTTTAAAATGATATGCAGTTTGGGAAAGAATAAATAATGTGGAAGACCTTGAAAGTCAAGACTGAAGTTTCCTTTGGCAGCTATGAACTTGGGGTTTATTGATGAGCATCGTATAAATACCTCACATTTGCCCCTTAAATATAGTCAGGGAAGCAGTCAGCTGGGCACTTCCTGCAATTTGACAATCCTGATCTGTGACCGTGGGGCAGCTACGAAGCCTGTACCATCAGCCCACACCACACACTGCTATGAATTTCTACCCAAATGTCTGCCAACCTTCACATTCCCTTGTATGATTAAGTTCTAGGTTTATTTCAGTCAGTATTTAGACATGATTGGGTAAAAAAAAAGAAAGAAAAGAAAAAATGTCAATAGATTTGTAATTTCCATTTCCATCTAGACCAATTAGAGTATGCCATGATAAGTTTTGCATGTGATATCCACAGCCTTTCTTATTCTAAGGAATGCACTGCCTTTCAAACACTAAGTAGCTGATTACGAGGTGAACAGAACCTAAGTCACAAAAAATAATTAACCTATTTCCACAAAACTACTAGCTTTAAGAGAATCCTGATTTGAATCAGGCTGGGACAGAGTTTCTACATTCCAGTGACTACTCTCTCTAAATAGAGTAACTCCTAAGTGATAATGGCCCAGCCTTACTAAATGGGTACTGTCAATCTAAAATCATTCACTCTTCAGTTCAGGGCTTTTGTTTGTTTTCTTCTTGTTCTCACTGAAGCAAAGGTAGAAACAGATAATCAGCTTCTAATAACTGAGAACTATGGTGTCCCTGCCTGTTTGGTTGTTAGTGGAAAAATGTAAAAATGCCATAAATTATCTTTCTCTTTGTCAGAAGTTTCAGAAATAGACAATCTCCAGTGCTTAAGATCATGTAAAGATCATTCCCCTCACACTGCCATGGCAGTTGATTTGGAACGTGCTTATTGTTGCTTCCATTTAGGCCTAAGCCTCTTCCCAAGAAATAAGTGATTGTTAAATATCCCAAATGACCCGCACCCTTGGAGGGCATCTCCTCCCTCTGGTTGCCTTGAAGACAAACTGGCTATTTTTCCCTTCCTGGCATTAGGATGGAGGGAAGAGGAGCAGGGGGTGGACAGAAATGGCTTTGATCTTGCCATGCCACTGGGGCAAGTCCCTCCATCTCTAAGGCCTTTCTGATCCTCAACTGATAAACAGAGAGACCCATTTCTGCCTTGTCAATTTGATATTAGGAGGAGATGTAAAATATACAAAGCTCCTGGCCCCAAATTGGTGATCCAAAATGGCAAATGTACAAACAGTCCCCAGAGACAGTGGCAGAAAGGCAAGTCTTCACCAGCTAACAGCTGCTCTGCAACTGGAGCCACTGGCTGGAAGATTTGGAGGCTCTGTAAAAGCCTTCAGTTCCTCAATGGGGGCAAGAGAGCCCAAGGTAAGTAATTGGAGGAAGGATGTCTTTCTGTTTCCTAAAGAGACTATAAGGAAAATCAAGCACTTGGTTACCTGGACCATCCTTAAGAGGTCAAGAACTGAACTCACAGGCCAGCACAGAGAGTTTGAGAACATCCCCTACGTTAGGAAACAGATGATAGGCGATGTGACTCCATAATGCCAGGGAACTTTAGGAAAGCCTATGTAGGGTGTTTATTGACATCTCCTCTAATTTTAAAAGACCAAATCAATTCAACTGATGTTCAGAGGCTGATGTCCTGCAAAGAACACAAAGATGAGAACGACCCAGTCCCCGGCCCTCAAACAATGGAGAGATGAAGAAATAAAGACTGCAAGCTTCATGAGGGCAGGAATCATGTCTGTTCGACTTAAAGTCGAATGCTTAGTGCTGAGCCAAATGCCTGGCACATGATAGGACTCAAGAGATGTTTACTGAATAAAATATGCAAAGAATTATGATGTGAAGCAGGTACAATAGATTCTGGAGGCTCAGAGGTAGAAGAGCCATTAGTGGGTCAGGAGAGGAAATCAGGAAAAGTTTGATAAAATATTGCAAGAGTTTAAGCAAACTTGTGGCAAAGGAAGACATTTCAGGAAACAATGTGAGCAGAGGCGAAATACAAGATGTGTTCAGAGAACACATATCTTCTGATAGATGCTCTGGGTTCTAATCACACCAAACTTGCTGTGTGTGAGGAGTAGCACCAGAACTGGAACAGCAGGACAGGACCTTGCTGGGGAAGATCTGGAAAGGAGGCTGAGGCCTTTGTACTTAATGCAGGAGACCGTTTTTGAATGAGACAGCAGAAATGTTATTTCTATTCTGTGCCAGGCTTCAGCCTTCTCACCCCTACCTTGCATCCTTGGAAGATAAGTATCTTGCTCAGTGCTTTTTCTCAAACACCCAAGTATAGTGCCATTAACCTGGTGGACATTAGAAAGGTGTTGAATGGATAAATAAAAAAGTGAACCAGGCAGGAGGATGAGATGAGAAGGGCCCGTGGCCATTTTTAATAACCATAAGATCATATGTGCTTTTCAGTTACTTTATACAATTAAGCTTTCAAGTTATTACTTTTGGGGATGCTCAAAACAATTTGGTGAGGTGGATAGACTATATGTTTGTATTATCTTCCTCGGCTAAGTAAGAAAAGGCCAGTGGAGTTAAATGTACTTT
Source organism: Cheracebus regulus (assembly GCA_963574635.1). Lineage (NCBI taxonomy): Eukaryota > Metazoa > Chordata > Mammalia > Primates > Pitheciidae > Cheracebus > Cheracebus regulus. The sequence continues at coordinate 26,584 of CAUYQU010041234.1, read as the reverse complement.
GCAAAGGCAGCAGCTCAAATGAGAGATGGAATCGTGACTATCCTCCTTGACTCTGTGACATGCAATTCCTTGACTCTGACTCCAGTGAAGACCAAGTGGCAGGACTGAGCAGCAGGGTCAGGTCTCCCTGGGGAGCAGTGAGCCACCAGTTACCCCTCACTATAACTCCATCTGGCTGTCTCTAGGACACACATACCTGGCTAATCTTGTCCATTGTGGAGATGATGGATAAAGAAGTACTTAGAAATCTTTCAGATGACTTAAACACAGCAAATGCCTTTTAGTACCTGTGGGAAACAAGCCAGAAAGATGGTTGGATCTGTTTCCTGCTGAGTGATACACAGAGGACAGGCCCTAAGTTGTTGGTAATTGGAGGCCCTGCCCATCAGCCTTGTATGGAATGACCCTGAGCAATGGCGGGCTTTCTTCCTGCTGGTGTGGGAGGGGGTGGCGGTGCTCAGCAGTGCCACATGTGTCTGCATGGACCTGATCTGCAGCTACTTATATGACATGAGGAGCAGCTAATGAGGAGCAGCTAATGTTTGAGCCCTAGAGAATGTAGGATTTTCTTTAATGAAAGTGAACACTAAAAAGACAATTAATGTTATCAAGTGAGGTCTTGTAGAAACAAGAAGAGAAGGCAATGAGGCAGTGGAAGTCTTTTGAAAAAACCTCCTGGCCATAAAGAGTGCGGTAACTACATGCTTCAGTTGTTACTAAACTTTTCAGTAATTAAAACTTGATTGGGAGAAATGAAAGCCCATGATCTTAGGCCTTTTTCATTTCAAATAAGCCTTTCACAATTAATTCTTGCACCATTCCTCTTAAAGCAAATTTGACAGTGAACTTTGTTCAGTATTCTGGCTAATGGCTACTGCCACCTCTGGAGACCCAAATGGATTTCTTTCTCTTTTTAATATAATCAAATGGATTAAATTAAATAGCACTGAAAGGAAAAATGAATAAACACAATAAACACGTACTATGGAGCATAATACAGGGGGCAGGATGAGGCAGTGGAAAAAATATATAGGATCCAGTGACAGAAGACCTGGGCTTCAGTCAAGCTTCTGTCATATAAGACAAATCACTTAATTGTCTCTTACTCTTGCTGCTTTATCTGTAAAAATGGAATGAAAAATAACATGAAACTTTGAGGACCTCAGTGAGGAGGCTAATGAGAGGCCATACATGAATGTGCTTTGTGAAAGCCCTGTGCAAATGTTGGCTGCTCTTAGCATTTCTGTTAGCTGTCTCTAAGGACACCTCTGTCAATGTGAGGGAGACTTCATGTGGCATGTGCTGTCTCCTGGAGTGCTGAGGTCAGTGGCATTGCACTGGACCCCAAAAGGAAAACCCAACTAATATGTGTAAGACAATAGTAGTAGTCATGGGTGTTATTAGATAAATTACCAAATTGCTTGCCACCTGTGATATGAACCAGAAAATATTTTTATTTTCTGATATTGATTTCTAATTTTCTTTGCGGACAGATTTAAATTGTGAGCAGTACTATAAGGTAAAGAGTTTGGCAACATGACTTAGCTACTTGTTTTAGTTAGTTCAGGCTGCTTAACAAAATACCTTAGACTGAGTAATTTATAAACAGAAATTTATTGCTCACAGTTCTCAGGGCTGGGAAGTCCAAGATCAAAGGCATCAGCAGATTCAGGGAGGACTTGCTTCTCCTTCAAAGATGGGACCTTCCATATGGTGGAAGAGGCAAAGAAGCTCTCTCATGCCTATTTTATAAGGACACAAAACCCTTTCATGAGGGATCCAGTCACATGACCTAATCATCAACCAAAGGCCCTGTTCTCTTAATACCATTACCTTGGAGGTTAGGTTTCAACATATGAATTTCAGGGGGGACACAAACCTTCAAACTATAGCAGTACTGTATTCAACTATTTCCCTCTACTCTTAACTCCAGTTTTAACATAAAATAATAATTTCTAATAATTGTTGGACACTATTGTGTATCTAGCTCTGTACTAGATTATTTGGCTTTGCACAGATTATTTTAATTCTCACAATAAATCTATACCTTAATGCAATTTATAATTCCTACTTTGCAGATGAAAAAACAGGGTGAAAGAGGGCAAGTAATTTTTCCAAGGTCCCACAGCCAACAGTTGGAATTCATTTCTAAATGAACTCTTAATAGCACATTGGACACAGAACACTGTGGGAATCTGGAAAACTACAACTACCTGGTTGGAGAAAGTATGAGTTGGTTCAACCACTATGAAAATACATTTGGCACTCTCTTATCATCTCGAACATTCTCATATGCTGTAACCTAGAAATTTCACTCCAAGGTTGGGAAATTCTCATGCATTATACCAGTATGTGTATATAGAAATGTTATGGAAGCAACAGAACACTTTAGAAAAGCTCAGACATTCTGTTGACAGGAGGGTGACTAACTTGTCACAGTGAATTATACAACAGTGAAGGTAAATGAACTACAGCTCCATAAAGGTGCAGAGATGAGTCTTTTTTTTTTTTTTTTTTTGAGACAGAATCTTGCTCTGTCGCCGCGGCTGGAGTGCAGTGACGCAATCTCAGCTCACTGCAACCTCTGACTCCTGGGTTCAAGCAATTCTTCTGCCTCAGCCTCCCAAGTAGCTGGGACTTACAGGTGCTCACCAATACACCTGGCTAATTTTTGTATTTTTAGTAGAGATGGGGTTTCACCATGTTGGCCAGGCTGGCCTGGAACTCCTAACTTGTGATCTACCCACCTCAGCCTCCCAAAGTGCTGAGATTACAGGTGTGAGCCACTGCACCTGGCCCAGAGAGAAATCTTAACATTATATTTAAGTGGGGGAAAAAAAAATTACAGAGCACTATCTACAGAATATTACCTTAATATGCAAACTAAAAAATGATGAATAGGGATACATACATATGCAATAAAGACTTTTAAAAAATCAAGTGAAAGGTTGAGACAAAATTCAAGCAAATGCTTCCCTCTGATGGTTGGCAGGGGTGGGATACATATGTACAGGTAGATGCAAGAGTATTAGAAACATTCCAGTTATTAAGTTGAATAGTGAAGTCCACAGGTGCCTGCTTGGTGGCTAAAATATAATAGTATTACATATTATTTTAAATGAAGCACATATGATGCAATTACAACTTTCTTTTTAAAACTTACCACTGAGACTTCACTGCAAAAGTAGTATGAAGATGAGTGTTTTAGGAGTCTCTGCTTCTCACTCTGATCCCCAGGAACCTAAAGCCTAAATGACTAAAAAGAAAAAACATCAGACCAAGGGCATGGTTATGATTATCCAGGTTTGTTTTTCTGGCCTCTCCAAGCTAGAGGACTACCTGGGGCTGTGAGCCCTGGATAAATAATCCTGCTGGTATAGCAAAGCAGATGAGAAAGATCTAGGCCACCCACACAGCAATCAAGAGCTCCACTGGGTGGGCCAGGAAATTGCAATTGTCCCTGCCCTGTGGCAGCACTAAGCCACCTGTGGAGTGGCAGTAGGGGCCAGGAGGAGTGGCAGTGTTCAGGGCTCAGCTGCCCAGCTGGCCCCCAGGGACCAGCAAGTGCCAGTGAGAGATCAACACCAGGGCACTCCAGCTGAGGCAATTTAAAAGAGTGCATAATTGCACATAATAGAGTTAAAATATAATTGCCTCATTAAAATGGGTTACTAAATCTCATTGTGTGTGAGTGTGAAAGAGATAGACAGACATGTGTGCTAAACTGCAAGAAAGCAAAGTTACATGAATGAATGTGAGCAGGTAAGATCTGAGAGTGCAGTGCCACCTAGACAAAAGAGACCCTGGTTCCTAAGGGACAGCCTGTAGAAACCCCCTGCTTGTGGTTGCTCTTGTGCAATGACAGCTCAGAGCTGGGACCAACTAAATGTAATCAAGTCTCGTCTTTTGCCAGCAGATCTCCAGTTTTAAAATCAAAGCTCCAGTTTAGGAATACTTTTCCATCCTTTTGTTGTCTCTAGTTTACCTTGGCATGGCTACCAAAGCAAGCTGTAAAATTGGGACTTTTCATGTCTACTTGCCTTCATGGCACATTCAGAGCTGGAGATGCGGCTGTTTGCCTGAGTGACAGAAGCATGGCTGCAGGGTGAAATACTTCCAAGCAGCCACACAAGTCCTTATCACCCTGTAAGGGAGCCCATAAAAGTAACATCTTCTGCTCCTTCCCTGAAAGTTTGTACACAATCAGGCTTTGGTTAGATTTAGTAAATGCTCCCACCACTAACACACACAGAGAGAATGCTCTTCTTTGCTAACATGTGGTACACAAACTACAATGCTTCCTGCCATTATCACCTCCATTTCTGTTCCGAAAATCATCAATGCCCACATAAGAACTCCTAGAGGAAGAAAAATGTCACCTACTCACCTCCTTTAAAATATTTTCAAGAAAAAAATTAGTAATTTCTGACAATAACCTAGAACTCTCATTATCCCAAGAGCCTCAAGTGGTCATGCTTCACTTTGTTCTCAGTTTCCTAACATGAGTACAATCTGGCAATTAGCACAACTTAGTCCGGAAGGAGCAAAGTTAATTTTTGTCTCAAAACCCTCACACATTAAAATGTCAAGACTAATGAGTTATTTTCTTTTCTGTTGTAGAAAGCAGATAAACGTTAACAATCTGGTGTCAGTAAGTGTCACTAACAAGACCCAAAACATGCAGAGTGCTTATTATAGGCACAGCTTAGGCAAGGAGATGAAGGAAGCAAATAGAGAAGGAAGGGGGTAAATACGAGTTCTATACCCCAGCCCTAACCTGTGCACAGAAGGCTGATCATGCCCCATCACCCTTTAAAACAAGAGATGTCAAGTCAACATGAAAGGGCTCAACTTCACTCTAACCAGCCTACATGACTCATCTCTGCTGGTACTTGCCTTTAAATGCAGATTTTCACTTATATGCACAGATTTGTTTCTATGCATGATTAAATACTCTGCTGATTCCTCAGATAAGTTCAGAAGTGCAAAAAAGTAGGAGGATAAGCTTTTTAATTACAAGCAATTCAGCCTGGCAAATAGAACTCTCAACCTGTCCAAGTCCTGGACTTCCAAACCTTGCCAAGATCCCCATCTGCTTCTTCTGTGGGAGCCTGGGGAGGGGGTGCTGATTCAAGTTCCCACAGAAAGAATTAGAAAATCTTGGACCAAATGCTTAGTTCTAACAAATAAAGAGCCTCAGTTCTGGATAAAAGTCAAATTGTTAAGATATTCCACTGCTCTGGTTTTGGGATAGGGGTAGCAGGGAGTAGTATGAGATGGGGGATAGGATGGGGAAATGACAGAACCAGATTTCAGCTCATCTTGAGGAAATGTAGAGTCACAAAGGCTACTCTTGTTCCCCCAGGTTTTTTTGGGTATGGGCCAGGGGTGACTGGATGCCCAGAATCCTCTGAGTGGCTCTCCCTACCCCATTTCCATGCCTAGTTTCCTTGAGTGCCAGGATACTCGAGAAGCCTCTGAATGGAGGCCCCTGAAATGTTATGAAACAGAAATTGGCAACCCTTTCCTTGCAAGTTGCCAAGCGGGAGAAGTGTTGGTAGGTGGTGGAGGAACAGGGAAGGTGAATGCAATGTGTTAGCTAGGAGTCATGACTCAACATGTAAGGTGTCCCCAACTGTGTAGCCACTGCCCAAGTGACAGGCAGATGGAGAGCAGATGGGCAAGAAGGGTGGAGACAGAGGCAGTATTGGGGAGAGGGTCCAGAAGCCAGAAGTTGCTGGGTGGCAGCTGCTGTGTCGCAGCCAGATTGGCACAGTTATCAGGAAGCCTGGAGTGCCACCCTCTGGTAAGTGAGCCAAGGGTTGGTTGCTAAATCCTGTAACAGAACCCTCCCTACAGGCACTTGGCATTTGAGCCTTAATGATTTTGGCACTTGGCCTAATTGCTCGGAATATGTGCTCGGTTAGAGAGTAATTCCTTCATCACACTCAGTAAGTATCTGCACACAGCACAGAAGCTGTGGTATTTTTATTCCAGTAGTTCTTTGCCGACCACCAAAATTCTATGAAACCTTCCTTGAGGCTATTGGATATAAACCAAACTCAGGGTTTTACATTAAGTTTAGGCTCCAGATTATGAATAATTTTTAATGCAGCAGAATATCTACATGGTAAGAAAACTGCTTTATTTTATTCAAGAAACCATCTAGAAGGAAAGTTGTAACATACAGTTAAAACAAGGATTCATATTTCATCTTAAAAAACTGAAAGCTGGAAATCAGCCTGACATACTTGCTTATACTTGTTAATGTGATTAGGTACCATAACTCATTTTGGGATTAAGTTCTTTTTAGTGAGTGAAATAAGATTATTTCTAGTATATGAGGTAGCTAGATCTTTCAGAGATTAAAGTCATATGCTAGTATTAAAAAAAATCAGTCAGAGCCCATAGAATCCAACTCACCCAATCCAGGGTTTGGGAGAGAAGGATAAGTGAACAATATGAATAGGACCTCAATATGCCGTGAGGATTTGCTTAATTTACCATAGGATCAAAGCAATTGGAGCTGCCAGTAATTCATATAACAGTGATTGGCTTAATTGGTAAGTCTACAGTTTATGAAAATAAACTGTAGAATAGAAGACAGAAAGAGGGAGATATCAGAGATGGTATGGCAGAATGAAATTTCTTAGTGATTCTTTTTTAAGAATCGCTCATTCTCTTGCTAAAAACTTTAATAGGAAAAATGCAAATAACATACTTCTAAGTAACACATAGTTCAAAGAAGACGTCATTATAGATAGAATTTATATATCTAAAAATAGACTAAAACATATAAAGCAAAAACTGACAACACTAAAAATACAGAAGAATCAACAATCATAGTTAAAGTATTTAACAAGTATCTCTCAATAGCTGGTACACCATGCAGATTAAAAATCAGAAAGGGTATAGATGATTTAAACAAGATTAACAAAAAATTTATCCTTTTACCGTATTCAGAGCATTGTACCCAATACTATGGAAAACATATCATTTCTAAATCTAAAAGGGACAATTTACTAAAACAAAGCATATGTTGGACCATAAAGCAAGTATGGATATAAAAAGATTGATACACAGAATATATTTTCTGGTTATAGTGGAATTAAGCTTGAAATCAGTAATATAAAGATAACTAGAAAATATTCATATGTTTGAAAATATACTTCTAAGTAATCTATGAGTCAAATAATAAATCACAATGGAAATTATACTTCTGAAGTGAAAGGTAATAAAATACAACATATAAAAACTTATGGATATAGCTAAACCTATCCTTAGATGAAAACACAAATGAACATATTAAATAAACATATTTAAGTGAATATATTACAACATAAAGGTCTGAAAATCAATAATATAAGCTTCCATTTCAAGAAGAAAAAAAGAGGAGAAAATAAAATACCAAGAAAGTAAAAGGAAAAATATAGAGCAAAAAAAAAAAGAAAGAAAAAGAAATAGAAAAGAAACGTACAATAAAAAAAATCAACCAAATCAAAAATAGGTTATTTGAAAGGATGAATAAAATCCATAATTCTTACCAATACTAACCAAGGAAAAAAGGAAAGAAAATACAAATTACCAATATTAGGTCAACAGATCTTAAAAAATAAAATGATAGGAGAACATTATGACAAAAACATTTAGATGAAATGGGCATATACCTTGCAAAATAAAATTCACAAAATAAACTGACACAAGAAGAAATAGAACAATTAAAGAGTCTTAAATCTATTTAGAAAATGGGATCTTTAATTAAAAACCTTCCCTTAAAAGCATCTCCAGTTTTAGTTGGCTCCACTTGAAACTCTTCTAAAACATTTAAGAAAGAAGTAACAACAATCTTACACACATTCTTACAGATAACAGAGAGAATATGCACCAATTTGTTTTATGATGCCAGTATTATCCTATTATCAAAACCTGACAAAGACCTTTAAGGAAAGGAAAATTACAGGGCAAGCTTTCTTATGAACAAAGATGCCAAAATCCTCAATGAAGTGTTATCATATAAAATAAAAAGATATATTAAAAGGATAGTATATTATGACCACTGTGTTTATTCCAGAAATGCAAGGTTGTTTTGATGTTTGAAATTCTCCATATTAAGTAAATAAAAGGGGGGAGGCACAGATATCAATTCTCCCCAAATTGATGCATAGAGTCAAAGTAATCCCAACCATATTGCCAATAGTTGTTGAAGAAATATAAGTGGATTCTCTATTATTTTTATGTGTCTATTTCTAAACAGATACAGAAAAAAATTTTGATAAAATTCAATAGTTATTTGTGATTTAAAATAATCATGATACACCAGGAATAGAAAGGAACTTTCTTAATTGATAAATCTTATCACAAAATACCCACCTAACGAACAAGAAAAAGCTTTCTCTCCTTCCCCACATTTTGGAAAAAGACAAAGGTGACCACAAGTACCATTTCTATTCGGCTTTGTAACATTGTAATGGTTAAACATTATGTAGTGCCGTATCCATTAAGAAACGGATAAAAGGTAGAAAGAAAACTAATGATAGGTTATGTTCTTGTCAATTCAGAAAATACTAAAGAATCCACAAATAAAGTTTACATTTAATAAGTAAATTTAGCAAGGTCACTACTCAATATACAAAAACATACAAAACTAAATCCAGTGATTTATACAGAAAGGGAAAATAGTATGATCAACTTAGGCTTATTTTGAGAATGCAAGAGTAATTTAATGTCAGGAAAATTATAAATATCATTTATCACATTAACAAATAAAGGAGAAAAGCCATATGATCATCTCAATAGATTCTGAAAGTCATTTAATAAAATTCAACACCCATTCATAATTAATAACTAACAGCATATAAGAATACAAAAGAACTTCCTCTCTGATAAAGATTATCTACTGAAAACTTACAACAAGCATAATTTGTTATGGTGAGATACTGAAATCTGAATTAGGAAAAGTAACCGCTATCATTAGTATTAGTTAACATTCTGCTGCAGGTTCTAGCAGCATAAAAGAAAAGAAAAAATAAATAAATAAAAGAAAGGGTACATAGGCTGCAAAGATAAAAAAGAAAACACTTATTTTGTCCCAAATAGATCTATATAGAGAAAACTCGAAGAAAAATCACTGAAAATAATACTAAAATTCCTGATCTATTACAATTAACATATAAAAATCAATTCTACTTTCTTTTTAAATTATACATATTTATGGGGTACAGTGTGATTTTTTTTTACATGTATCCATGTGTAATGATCAAACAGGGTAATCAGCATATTCATCACCTCAAATGTTTATCATTTCTTTGTGTTAGGCACATTCAAAATCTTCTCTTCTAGCTATTTGAAAATACACAATAGATTGTTGTTAATTATGGTCACCATACAGTGCTGTAGAACACTATAACTTATTTCTATATTTAACTGTAGAACACTATAACTTATTTCTATATTTAACTTATTTCTATATTTAACTTCTGTATCCATTAACCAACCTCTGGCTATCCCCACTATCACCTTACATGTCCCTGCCTCTGGTATCAAATATTCCACTTTCTACTTTTATGAGATCAATGTTTTTATCTTCCATATGAGTGAGAACATGCAGTATTTACATTTCTGTGCCTGGCTTATTTCACTTAATATACAATGTCCTTCAAGTTTATCCATGTTGGCACAAATGAGTTAATTTTGTTATTTTTTATAGCTAAATAGTATTCTACCATGCATATATGCCACATTTTCTTCATCTACTCATCTGTTGATGGACACAAGTTGATTCCATCTTGGCTCTTGTGAATAGTGCTGCAATAAACATAGGAGTAAAAATAAAATACCTCTTCAACATAATATCTCTTCAACATATCCATAATTTCCTTTGGATAGATACACAGTAGTGAGATTGCTGGATTATATGGTAGTTCTATTTTTAGTTTTTTGAGGAATCTCTGCACAGTTTTCCATAGTGGTTGGACTAATTTACAACAGTGTATGCATTCCCCTTTCTGTGCATTCCTGTCAGCATTTATTTTTTTCTCTTTTTGATAATAGCCAAAATGAGATACTGGTGTTGGTTTGCATTTCCTTGATGATTAGTGGTGTTGAGCATTTTTTCCCCATATACCTGTTGGCCACTTGTGTCTTGTTTTGAGAGATGTCTATTTGGCTCTTTTGACCATTTTTAAAATTTGATTTTTTTTGTTGTTGCTCAGTTGTTTGAGGTCCTTGTATATTCTAAATATTAATCCCCTGTCAGATGAACAGTTTGTAAATATCTTCTGAAGGTTGTCTCTTCACACTGTTGATTGCTTCTTTTACTGTGCTGAATCTTTTTAGTTTGATATAATCCTATTTGTCCATTTTTGCTTTTATTGCCTGTGCTTTTGAGGTTTTCTCCATAAAAATCTTCACCCAGACCAGGGAACTGAAATGTTTCCTCTATGTTTTCTTCTAGCAGTTTCATACTTTCAGGTCTTACATTTAAGTCTTTTATCCATTAGGGGTTTTCACTTTCTGCATATGAATATCAGTTTTCAACTGCTGTACATAGAAGTCAATTCAATTTCTATATACAGCAACAAATAATTTTAAGTGTAACTTAAGAATAGATATCATTTACATTCTTAACAAGAACTATAAGTTTGTTAGGAATAAACACCAAAGTTTTCTTAGATCTATATAAAAAAAAATTACAGTGTTTTTGAAGGACATTAAAACTATCCTAATAGGAAAATGTTGACATGCTATGATTTGAACTATTTAATCTCATAAAGATAACAATTCTCTCAAAATTGATATATAGAGTCAAAGTAATCTCAACCATATTCCCAATAGCTAGCTGTTGAAGAAATATAAGTGGATTCTTTATTATATTGACAAATATACATTGCTATTTGTGGAATGGCAGAAAGCCAAGAATGGCTAAGGCACTCTAGATGAAGAAAAGAAAATGAAGCACTGTGTCATATATTGAGACTTACTCTAAACTTATAATAATAGCATTCGTTGTTAGTGCAGGAATGAATAAACCTATAAAAAGAGTGCAGTAAAAATACGTAAGTTTATTCACACATGGGAATTTGATATACGACAGAGATGGTACTAGCCTGCCCCTACCATTTTCATGCACAGAAAGAAGGAAGCAATACTAACTCTGCACCGTCCCCCATAGACCGGAGTTTACAAAGAGCAACACCATAGCTAATGATTTACCACTTGCAGGGAGTCTTTTGGTAAATCATAGTAGTGTATTTGCACATTTTTTGGTTAATGCAAATTCTGTTATGGTTTGTTATTATATGATTCATTATGTTAACCTATCAATATTCAGCTCAGTGGAGAAATTATTTTTTTTTGTAAGATTTAGAATAAAGGCAGGGTACATTGAGATGTTTCTGTTTTTGTTGTTTATTTTCTTTTTCAGCAGTACCTTTTTGGCTTTTTAATGCTTACTTTGTTTATATCTTTGTGAAAGAGTCTAATAGTTTTAAGCAAGAAACATTCCTAGTCTGCAATTAAATATGTATGGCAACTATGTGGAATACTAATCAAATCTTTGGTGTCCTTTCTAAGACTTAATTTCTCAGGTAAATGCATTTTTCTACCTCAGTTCAATCATCATTATCATTTTACCTTCCACTGTACTGAAGGCGCAGCTAGCACGACAGTGGCCAGCTCTTGCCTGAATCCCAAAAATTAGACTTCTGGGATTAGAAAGACTCATGGCATCTCAACACAGGAGACCCAACTTTTGATGCTGGCTTGCACTCTTGCTTCTTGTCATTTTGCTTTTAGTAGGCCAAAGCTAATGTTTCTCCAGTGGAATTTCAGATGCTGACATTGATAGAAACAAAGAACATATTTAAGTAAATTAATTTCCTGATAGCAAAGTTATCAACTTTGAAATCCTAGACTGGTTTCAACTTTCACTGTTAAATCACAATAATGTAACATTGCCAAAAAATGCTACATCCCCTCAAAGCAAGCAAATATATCATATGAATACTTTTGGCCCTATCAACAATTTCCCCAATTCAGCTAATTTTTGTAAGCTTAGTATCACTTATTTTTATTTATCAAATTGTCAGTGCTAAGAAAGTTTTATTTTTATGTTCATTGACATTAAAGTTAGTTGGATTTGATAGACTAATATGCTGTTATGAATATAATTATTAATATTACATTCATTTCTCAGCTAGTTTATAGTAATTTCATATTTGGACCTGCGAAAATACATAATTATATTATCTACCTTCCAAAGCACATTCTCTCAGAGCTGAAGTATGCAATTTCAAGATGATAGGTAATTGTGCTTAAAACAATTACAGCTCCAAAGTAACCATTATGTAGGCCTATCTATTTATAATATTATCTAAACATTGTATTTAACTAAATTAGGAAAAATTAACTGACCTGCTGCAAATATTCAATGTTACCATATGACTCTGCATTTTACTTATATATTTAAAGTCCATAGTGTATTAAAAAACTGATAACTATTCCAAGACTGGACAATTATGTATCAGTACTATTGCCTGGTTCAAGGAAAATATCCCTCAATTTTTGGTTTTCAAAAGAGGACATCAGATCACAAAACCACAATAAGATCACAATTAAGACATGCAAAGTGGCCTGTTTTAATTCCATTATACTTGTAATTTACTTTCAGAAAAAAAATTCATATAACATAAAATATACCATTTTAAAAAGAGCACAATTCAGTGGCTTTTAGTACATTCGATACTGTGCAACCATCACTGTAATTCCAGGACATTTCTATCACCCCAAAGAGTACCTGTTAGCAGTCTCTTCCAGATCAGTTCCTCTCCCTATCCTCTGGAAACTGCTAATCTACTTTATGTCTCTGGATTTGCTTATTCTGGAGATTTCATTAAAATGAAATCAAATTATATATAGCCTTTTGTGTTTGGCTTCTAACTGGAATAATGTTTTCAAGATTCATCCATGTTGTAGTGTGTATCAGCAGTTTGTTCTCTTTTTATAAATGAGTAATATTTCATTGCATGGATATATCACATGTTGTTTATCCATTCATTAGCTGATGGATATTTGGGTTGTTTCTACTTTACAGTTATTGTAAATACTGCTAGGAATATTCACATAAAAGTTTTGTGTAGACTTGTGGGTGGTCTTTTTACCTTCTTGATAGAGTCCTTTAATGCATAAATTTCAAAATTTTAATAAAAATCAATTTATTTTTTCTTTGCATGCTTGCAGTTTTGGTGTCATAGTTAAGAAACTGTTACCTAACATAAGACCATCTACATTTCCTTCTGAGAGATTTATAGCTTTGACTCTTATATTCAGATCTTTCATCTATTTTTAGTTAATTTTTGTATGTGACATAAGGATAGATTTCCGGTTGTCACAGCCCCATTTTTTAAAAAGAAAATTCTTTCCCCCATTGAATGGTCTTGGAACCTTGTTAAAAAAAATCAATTGAGCATAGATGTATAGGTTTATTTCTGGACTCTTAAATTTTATTCCATTGAACTATATGTCTCTTCTTATGCCAGTACCACACTATTTTGATAACTAGAGCATTGTAATAAGTTTTGACATTGGGAAGTTTCAAGTTGGATTGGCTATTTACAGTCCTCTGTATATCCAAGTAAGTTCTAGAATCAGCTTGCCCGTTTCTTAAAAAAAAACCAGGCAGATGAAATTTTGATAGGAATTGCACTTAATCTGTAGATCAATTTGGGGGAATATTGTCATGGTAATAAGTCTTCTGATCAATGAACATAGGATGTCTTTCTATTTATTTAGGTCATCTTTAATTTCTTTCAACAGCATTTTGTAGCTTCCAGTGGATAAATATTTCACTTCTGTGGTTTATTCCTAAGTGTTTTATTCTTTTTGGTGTTACTGTAAATGAAATTTTCTTAATGCTCAGATTGTTCTCTGCTAGTGCATACAACAGATATTTGCACAGTGAAGTTGTATCCTACAATGTTGCTAAGCTTATTAGTTCTAATAGTTTTAGGGCTCTTTAAAAACATTCTTTAGGATGTTATATATATTTTTTGATATTTTGTGTATACGTATATATACATAAATACATACATATGCATATATATAACCATGTCATCTACAAATCAACATAGTTTTACTTCTTTCTTTTCAATCTAAGTGTCTTTTGTTTCTTTTTCTCAGCTAATTGCTATAGCTATAATATCAAGTACAAGGTGGAATAGAACTGTTGAGCATCCATATCTTGTTCATGATCTCAGGAAGAAAGCTTTCAACTTTTCACCAGTAAGTATAATGTTAGCTGTGGGTTTATTCATAGATTCATCAGTTTGAGGAAGTTCCCTTTTATTAGTTTTTTTGCTTGTTTTTTTTAATGATAAAAGGGTATTTCTTTCTTTTAAGTCTCACTCTGTCACCTAGGTTGGAGTGTTGTGGCATAATCATAGCTCACTGCAGACTCAACCTGGGAGGCATGAGTCACTATGCCTAGCTGGTGCTGGATTTTATCAAATACTTTTTCTACAATCATTGAGGTGATCATACATTTTGTTTTGTTTTTATTAATATGATGTAGTACATTAATTGCCTTTCATATATTCAATTGACTTTACATTCCTGAGTCAAATTCACTTGGTTGTAGCATAAAATTTTAAAAAATATTGCTGGATTCTGTTTGCTAGTATATTGTTGAGAATTTTGCATAGATATTCATAAGGGATACTGGACTGTAGTTTTCTTGTGATGTCTTGCCTTTGTTGTACCAATTAACAAATATTAGCCTCATAGAATAAACACATTAGGGTGTGTTCCCTCCTCTTTTTTGGGAAAAATTTGATTAGAGTTAGTATTTATTCCTTTTTAATGTCTAGTAGATTTTACCAGTAATGACATCTAGTAGAATTCACCTATGAGACCACTAGTGAATTCACCAGCAATTCACTGGGCTTTGTTGTTGTTGGGAGTTTTTTGGTTACTGACTCCATCTTGTTGCCATTGGTCTATTCAGATTTTATATTTCTCCTTGAATTGATTTTGGTACTTCGTGTTTTTCTAGATATTTGTCCACTTTCACTTGTTTGCATATTATTATTAATATAATTATGTTATCCTTTTTCTGTAAGTTCAGTAGTAATGTCCCCTCTTTCACACTTTAGTAATTTGAGTCTTTTTTTTTATTGTTCAGTCAGCTAAAGATTAGTCAATGTTTCTATCCTTTCAAAGAATTTTGGTTTTGTTAATCTTCTATATCATTTTTTCTAGTCTCTGTTTTATTTGTCTCTGTTATAATCTTCATTATTTCCTTCTTTCTTGAATTAGGTTTAGTTTGCTCTTCTGTTTCTTAAGGTTATTGATTAGGTTACTAATTTATTTCTTTCTCTTTAATGTAGGCTAAAAATTTCCCTCAGAACTATTTTTGCTGCATTTCATAAGATTTGTTATGGTGTTTCATTACAAACTTTCATCTCAAAGTATTTTCTAGTTTCCTTTGTGATTTCTTCCTTGGCCCACAGAGTGAGTGTGTTAATTTCCATATATTTGTATATTAAAAACATTTCCTTTTGTTATTAATTTACAATTTCATGTCATTGTGGTTGAAAACATACTTTGTATAATTTCAATCTTTTAAAATATATTGAGACTTGTGGCCTAACATATGGTCTATCTTGGAGAGTGTTCTGTGTGCACTTGGGAGGAATGTGTATCCTGTTGTTGTTGGGTGAAGTGTTCCATTGATGTCTGTTAGATCTAGCTGATTTAGAACAATTTCCATTTGATTTCCTTGCTATACTTTGTCTTTTGTGGATTTTTTTTTTTTTTTGTCTAGTGTCCTTTTATTCAGCTCCAAGTACTCTGTTGAGCACTCACTTAGGGGCAGGTCTGCCAGCAATGAATTCTCAGCTTTTGTAAATCTGGGAATGTCTTAATTTCTCCTATATTTTCACAGACAGTTTTGCCAAATATAGAATTCTGTGCTAAGTTTTTTTTCTCCCAGCAGTTTGAATATACCATCTAATGCCTTTTGGTTTCTACAGTTTCTGATGAGAAATTAGGTATTAATCTTATGGAGGATCACTTGTACATTATGAGTTACATCTCTCTTGGTGTTTTCAAGATTCCCTCTTAGCCTTCGGCTTACAACAGTTTGACTGTGTTGTGTCCCAGTGTAAATACTTTTAGTTTATCCAACTTCGAGCTCAGTGAACTTCCTGAATGTGTAATGTGTTACACCAAATTTCCAGTATCCTGACAATATTTCTTCAAATATTCTTTCAGATCCTTTCTTTTTTTCCTCTGAGACTCCCATTGTATATTGTTGATGGTGCCCCATAGGTCTCTGAGGCTGTTTTCTTTCATTCATTTTTTTTTCATTTTCCTCAAACTGGTACATCTCAATTGACCTACTTTCAAGGTTTCTGAGATTTTTCTTCTGCCTGCTCAAAACTGTTTTTTAACCCCAATAGTGAATTGTTTGTGTCCTGTAATTCTCCTGTCCAAATGAGTTTCTTTTCCTAATTTTTATAAAATGTAACTTTATAACTTTAAAAATTATAAATTTAAAAATTCTTCCTTTTTATAATTGTATCTCTTTATTATATTCTGCATTTGGTGAGACACTCTTCTCATACTTTAGTTCTTCAGACTTGGTTTCCTTAAATCCTTGAGCATATTTAAAATGTTCAAATCTTTGCCTAGTAAGTTCAGTATCTAGGCTTTCTGATGGAAATCAGATTCTCTTGCCTCACTCCATTTGTTGTTGCTGCCTTTTACAGCTGTGATCATATTTTAGTGACTTTCATGAACTCATTCTATAAAATCTGCATTGTCATGTGTGACCACTTATATGTCTGATTCATTAGCTTAATTGTCAAGTAATGATTGGATGAAGATTTCCTTAAATGCCTAAAACCAAAAAATTGCTCAGTCTTTGCTGAAGGGCTCCGTGTGCCTGTTGGAACCTGTCTTGAACACTCAGCCAGGTAGCTTCTAACTTTTCTTTTGCCTACATTCCCTGCTTGCTCAGATCCTCAAAGTCAGGCAGAGGTGAGAGATTAGGGTCTCTGGTTGTTTGTGAGCATGCACACAGTCCTAAACATGCACAGAGCCTTCTAGATTCCCAGAAAATATGTCAGAGTTTTTCGAAGTCCTTATGAACATCTCATTCCCAACCTTTCTTCCAAAGCTTTCTGGTTAGTTTATTGTTTGCCCCAGCTGTTACCCATTGCTTCATGTAGCAGTGGCAGGTAAATATTTTAAATAAATTCACCATCCCCACCCCAGTAGAGGGTCAGTTCCATAACAGGCAAGATAAATTGTGAATTGGTTTTCCTGGGAGTTATCAGACGGCTCAAATAAGGACTTTCTCCAAATAAGGTCCATTCTGCTCTTTCCTATATCATAAATGTGGCATGTTCTTTTCAAGACTATTGCTGAACTAGGAAGCAAGGTATGGAACTGGCATAAGTTAAAGCGCCAAAGTGCTTGTTGTTCTTACTAACATTTGGCATATTTTTTTAAGTAACTCAGGTTACTATGAGTTTTTGATTAGTTTCTAGAGTACTGAAAAAGCTGAGTTTGACCATTTTTTGAAGGCCAGTTTTATTGCTACCTTTATGAAGGCACAAAATTTTAAAATTCCTTAATCCACCATTTTTGCTCTCACCATGCTATTATATAACTTTACATCTTAACCAAATAGACAGTTAATAGAACCTAATCATTATGATAATCTCAGACTCAGCAATGTATATTTGTAGTTTGAAACTGTTTTCTGTGCTCTCAACCTTTTATATACCAAGGATATCTGGTTGAATTATAAAGGATATTAGTTCATTGTTTTTTCTTACCAACATGCGCAAGCACTCTACCAAACTGCATTATGTTTATTTATAATACATGTAACTATCTCTGTGCAATACTGGGAATTCCTCAATGGGAAACACATGATTTTGCTATATTTTTAAACTCTGATGCTTATCACAGAGCATAGTACCTACTAGGTACTTAAGAAATGTGTTTAATAATAAGACTAATGAAAAAAAAAATAGCTATCATACATTGAATTCTAACTTTAGCCCAGGCCATGTGCCAAGCAAATTTCTAAATTATTTTTTAAAATTGTAAAATATACAAACAAAAGTTTATGTAACATATATGAAAAATTTTAAAGAATAAACAATACTAACAACCTAGCATAAGAATAAAACATTATCAGTAACTTCAACACATCCTATGTTTCCCTCTCCATAATCTTAAATTGTTTTAATCATTTCCTATATTTTCCTTACACATTTAGCATATGTATATCTATGAATACTATATCATTTTATACTTTGTTAAAAATTCTATAGAAGTATTACATTATTCTGATTTTTTTTCTCAACATTAAGTATTTGAAAACCATTCATTTTCTCACTGTTGTTCTCCATCATATGGATATATCTAAAGACATTTAAGCTTTAACATTATTCTGGATAGAATGGGCTGAAGTAATAAATCCCTAAAGGAAGGATTAAAAAAAAAAGCATCCAGGATCAAGCCCTAAAGTATGCCAACTTTTAGAAATCATATAGAGGCAAAAGAGCCAGGGAAGTAGGTCAAAAGGGAGTTGGACTAATGAAATGGGAGGAAAATCAGGAGAAAGTGGTGCCATGGAAGCCTGGAAAGGATAGAATTTCAAACAGAAATGTGTGGAATGACACTGAGAGTTCAATAAACAGATACAGAAGAATCTGCTGGATCTGACACAGCACTGAAGAAAAGCTTATCAGGTAAGTTTCAGTGTAGTGGTGAGAGACAAACTATACTGGGATACTTTAACAACAGAATGAAAAATGAGGAAGTAGGTGACAGCATGTCTAAACCAGGAAAGGAAGCAGAGAAATGGAGGTGTTAGGATCTGAGAGGTAGAGAGTTTTAAAAAATATTATGAACATTACAACATTATGTATGACATTGAGAATACTCCTAGAGAGAGGCCAGTTGTTGCTGAAGCAAAATGAAGGGATAATCCAAAGAGAGAAGACTCTAATAAGAAGATGAGAAATGCAAGCCCGAGCATAAAGGGAATATCCTGTCATAGAAAGAGAGATAAAATCTCAAGTGCAAAACGAGGGAGGAGAGGAGATGGGTGTGATGTTTGAGAATAGGAAAATGAGGAAGATTAATATAATAGTTTCTAATCTTGGTGAATTATGAAGGATATTAACTGAGAATGTGGATGAAAAAGTCCTCTGGAAACATGGAAAGGTAAGTTTGCCAAAGAAACAGAGTAGAATTACAAAGCAATATTGAGTGTCTGTCTTAATTCATTTGGACTGCTATACCCAAACACCATAAACTAGGAGGTTTATAAAAACAACAGACATTTATTGCTCCCAGTTCTGGAGGCTGGAAAGCCCGAAATCAAGGTGCCAAAAGATTTGGTGTTTAGTGAGGGCCCGATTCCTCACTGATGGCTGTCTTCTCAATGTAATGTCACATGGTAGAAAGGACAGGGGTCTCTTGAGCCTCTTGGGTAAGGGTACTAATCCCATTCATGAGGGCTTCATCCTGACAACCTAATCACCTCTCAAAAAACCTACCTCCTAATACACTCAGGTGTGAAGATTTCAACATGAATTTGGAGAAACATTTTTCAAACTATAGCAGTGCCCATTTGAACATTGTAATCATGAATTTCAAGTCAAGTCAATCAGTCCTCAGGTAATAGCCACCTGCTCAAGTGAAGGCATAGAGAAAGAAATGGAAAAGTTCAACCACATAAGGGTTTTACCATTCAAACACCTTTCCTCTTGGAAAGAAGGGCAGACATGCATTTTCTAGGTTATACTTATGTCAAATGAAAATAGTTCAAAATACAAACAATGGAGTAATAGCAAATTTAGGTGTTACATTAATGGATTACTACTTCCAATGTTTTTATTTTGCCTTAGTTCTCAAGATCATATATAACACATTTTGCCTGTGAGTCTTTCACTAATTATCTTAGTTTTGCCCTATATTGTACTTCCATTTCTGTTAGTGCATTTTCTAAAAACACATCAATAGGATATGTATCTATAGGATAACTGCAATGATTGCTGCTCTAGGAATATTTTATTTGAAAAAAAAAACTGGTAAAAAGCAAAATATACTTTTTCCCTATAAAACAAAGGAGTTCACTCATGGCAAGGTGTCAATCTTCTTTTCACTGTAGAAATAAATTATATAAAATTTAAGTTATTGATTTATACTTTATTTTCTTTTATATATAACACATACTCATTGAAGGGAAAAGACTAAAAATACAGATTTATACCTAAATGGGTAATGATTACATAATCATTCTTACTCCAAAAAGAATTGTATTAGTTATAAACAAGTATAAATTTCAAATAGGTCATATAAATACTAATTTGTTATATACAACATAATTTTCTACAAATATTAGTTTTATGCTATTACTTTTCAAAATATTTCAAACTAGTTATTTTTTTTCCTTGTGCTTCAGTTTTCTCATTTATAATTTAGGGACTTACTCCTTTTTATAGATCTACTAGAAATTAAGCTTTTTTCTGCTGATAAGAATGTCAAATCAGGCACATTGGGATTTATCCCTTTAAAAATACAGTCATTTTGAATCTTCCTAATAGGCAATGGTCTAAAGTCAGAGTCCAGTTACACCATGGAGATAAGACACACTGCCCACTGGCAACTCCTCCTTTGGCAGTTTTTTTCTCCAATGTTTGAACATATCATTGTTTCTTTAGTTTGAACACCAGATAAAATTTGCAGTTGGGTGGATTTGGGACCCATACTGTATGACAAATACCTGTCTTCAAACACCAGACTTAGACACAGCTCAGGCTGTCTACACGCCTAGAACTCATTGGAAAGGCTGAGCTCCACCTTGAGTTACATCAAGGGCTCCCAAAGAGTGGAATCCACCTATTTAAATCACTTTTCCCTCTCCTTTTTTTTCTCATCATTGCTGAGTGTATATTTAAAATTGCATAAAAATGTATGCAGTCAAATATATACAGTATGCTAAAGTAGAACAGAAATGAGATTCACTGCCATATATACCAGGAGCACAATTCACTGTTATTTTTCTCTCTTCTAACAACTCTTTAAGGGTAGCTATTTTGGGGACAGAGACATAGGCTAGGTTCAGAAAAGCTACTAAGTATGCCTACTCATATTAATAAGAAAGCAAATGAATCTTTAGGTAAGGAGACATTTATTAGGTCATATCCTTATACTAATTCTTAAATTTAGACAAAATTTTTATATGCTGTTAATTTAGAACTAGTCTTGTAAAAAAAATTCTTCAAACCTTTCATACTACCTTATGCTTACTGAATACAGGGGAAACTGCAGAGCTGGAGAGATGGCGAACCAAAAAATAGAGCATCTCATATTTAGAATAGATACACAGCAATAGTAACTCAGGTAAACATGTTACTTACTTCCATGTTACTGAGACAAAAAAAATTATGGGGACTTACAATCTTATGATACAAAGAAAACTGTAACTATCAAATTTTGAAGTAAAAATTCAAAGAATAAAAAATAATCTTCAGTGTTTTAGAAAGGCCATATTTTGCTAACACAACAAAATAAGATAATCAGGAAAGAAGCGTCTGCACTTGCTGCAGCGATCTGTGAAGAATGTTCTCTGGATCTTTGTATTCGTTGACTGGATTCATCACAGCTGCATACACTTCACCATAGGCTCTGCAGACTAATTCCGTAGACTGCTTTATGATCTGCTCTCTATAGATAAACAAAGCATAAACACATCATTTGAAAGAAATATATTTACTAAGAATTATAAAACAGCTTGACATTTCAATCAATACATTTCATTTTCATTATCTTATGATACACATACACTATTTAATAATCACTATATGGCTACACAGTTAATCCTGATTTGGGATAAAATATACTTTTATATTTATTATTTATTAAACCTTTCTCCATTACTATATAGGTTCCAGAGGGCATGGACTGTGTTTTGTTCCTGATATATAATGAACTGGTATATATTTGTGCCTGATATACAGTGGACTGCTAAATAAGAAACAAAAACTGTGACCCAATGTCAATGTATTGATATTGCAAAAGTAACTGGTAACACATTAAAAGGAAGATGCTTACAATTGTTCAAACTTATCAACACTTTCATCTCTCAGAAAACTTGAACTGCTTTTTTGCCTATAGCTTTTACACTAACACCATATCTCCTAGCTTTCTCTTCATTACCCCAAGCTAAAATGTGACACTCGCTTGCAACAAATCACAGCTATCTCACAAATATACATTTCTACAAAAGCACACAAAAGAATAGAGTCCTGCAAATGTTTACAAAATTATCCAGCTAGAAGAAATGGTATTGGGTTCATTAAACCTGCAACAACTCTCCCATTCCATGACATTAACTTCCTGTCATCCCCAGCTACTTGTACTATTCATATATCACTATATCTAGTCATGAGAACACTGGCACTAGTTTTCTGATTTTTACAAAAACTAAATTAAAAATGTGTCTTTAAAGGTTTGCTTCCAAACCTCCTTTTCTTGTAGTTTCCTATTTCTGTTAATGGCATAGCGATGTCTTATTACCTCAGCTCAGGTTCTAAAATGACCCCTTGCTTGGAGTACACAAAAAACCTCCTATCTAGTCTTCCCTTTCAGTCTCTTCCATATTCAGTCCATCTTAGGCACTGTTGTTAGGATAATCTTTCTGAGGCATACTTTTGATCACATCTCTCTCTTACCTAGGCCTTCCAAGAGCTTCAATGGCCTCCTTTGGTTTCAGAGAAGCCAACATTCCTTCTCCTACCATTCAAAATAATCTAACACTTTCCCTATCACTACTCTAATTCCAATGCAACCCCTGACTGTTCTCTCTGCTCTGGTCTTGCCGATCTCAGTTCCTTTACTCATACATCATTTCCCTAGAATGCCTCTTCAATCATTTTTAAATGTTAAGCAAAAATGTTCTCTCTTATCCACGAAGTCTTGTCTGATCTTTCGAGCTAGAAATAATTACTTCCTTTGAGAATGTCCATGGCACTTTTTCTGTTCCTTTCATATGGCTTTTACCACTCCTAGCTTATAATAAACCTTCTACATTTTCTTGACGTTCAGCTCCCAATAGCTTTGTATTGAGAAAGGGTTAGTTCTGCATCAAATGTATATGACTGCGATATAACCCAATTTCAAAACGTACTTTAAAAATTAAGAATTACAGAAATACATGTTGTTCATGTCTTACCTGTCCTGCAAAATTTCAAGTAATGTGACACTGTTCATGTTCATATGTCCTTTAAAACACAGTATATTTTAAATACTATGAGTGCTCAATAAATACATGTTCACTGAATGCTAGATGGAGAAAAATAACTTTTTCCTTATTTACACTCGTATTCTGGGCTCTTGAGCCACCACCGTTTCTTCATAAATGCTGAATCAGTGGCTATTTCAGGACAAACTGTTTCTTCGCATAGTCAAGAGTACATTATTGTGACTAGCCAGACTAATGTAATAGTTATAGCAGTAATAGTAATACTGTGTTGTTACACAAGTCAATGTCATGAAGTCATCATCAACAGAACACATTCTTTGTTTTTCTAGGCATTATGTTCTTGCATACAGACAATGACTGTAACAAAATAATGCTAATAATGGAGAAAATAATACATTTTTAAGATGATCTGTGGAAATATATGCATCTGTAGTCTAGAACAGAACAAAAACAGTTGGATGGAAAGAGGAAAGAAGTCCACTTATGATCCTGGAACATAAATAGACTGTTCTAATGGGGTCCAAACTCTTGGTGAGTTGAAGTAACTTGACATTTTCCAAAAACTGCTAAAGTTTCCAAAATGACAGTGAGTAGAAGAAAGACATGTTGAGTAAATTTTCTGAGTGGAGCAGAGTACAACTATCGGTTATACTACCTTCCTGTTGAAAGGAAAGGGATGATGATAGAAACTGGTTTAGAAAACTGCTTAACTTGAGGCTTGGAGATTTTGTTTTGTTTTGTGTTTGTTTGTTTGAGACAGAGTCTCACTTTGTCACCCAGGCTGTAGTGCAGTGGCACAATCTTGGCTTACTGCAACCTCTGCTTCCCCAGTTCAAGCAATTCTCCTGCTTAAGCCTCCCGAGTAGCTGGGATTACAGGCATGTACCACTATGCCTGGCTAGTTTTTGTATTTTTATTGAAGACAGGGTTTCACCATGTTGACCAGGCTGGTCTCAAACCCTTGACCTCGGGTTATCCACCTGCCTCGGCCTCCCAAAGTACTGAGATTACAGTCATGAGCCATCTTGCCTGGCCTGGAGATAATTTTTGATCTATTTATTGGTGATATTTCCTATAATTAAATTTGCTTGACAATGACTGTAACGAAATAATGCAAAAATTATTTTTCATTAAAAAGTACCATAAACTAGTATTTTAAAACTTTGTTAGATATAACATACAATTGATATCTACTTTTGCAACAAGTCAGATACTGGATTTTAGAAATAATGTTCTTAGTTCTTTTCCAAGGGCAATAACATAGGTTTCTGAGAGGTGTATAAAGCATTCATTACTCATGCCTCATAGTGAAGTCTATATTCAATCTCAATACAGCATATATTTGATAGTATATAAGGAGTACACAGAAACAAGGCTATCTTTCTCATAAAAAGTATAAAATAAGAATAATGTACAATTATAAATATTAAATATGATTTTTAAAAGTTCAGAGTAACTTAATGTAGTTTTGTTGAAACTTCTGAAGTAGTGAAATTTAAATTTCATTTTCAAGTCCTAGTGATGAAAAATTTTAAATTTACTGAAATTTAGTTGTAACTTGACATATTTGTTTCTAAGCTAAATTAACTGACAAATGTCTATAACAATAATGCTGAAAATCCATTATAAGTCTGCAATAAAGAAAAATAAAATAGAGCAGTACTGCATAAACACAGATAATTAAATAAAATCAAGCCAGTTAAAACCAAACAAGATTTAATAATTTATTTTAAATTTTTGTGTTAGATGGTATAGCACATCTTCATTCTGCTCCTCAGTTTAAGAAGCCACTGATAGGGAAAGGGTTAAAAAAAGAATATGCATATGGTGGAGAAGATGAAGAAATAGTAAAGCTGGTAGATAAAAAGAAATCTTCATGTACTACAAGAAGGAAGGAGGAAGGAAAAAAAGCAAAGGATAAAGAACTGCTCCTCTTGGCCTGCTAACTAACTGCTAAAGACAAAATAAAAAATAAAGGGAGATTCTCTAAAGTGAGTCTGAATCAAACTCAAACTATAAAGAACAAAAACTCTGGCTGACAGTGTGAGTCCACATTTCTGAACAAATATGAGTTCATTTATCACTATCAAAGCAATAGGTTCCTACATATACTTTCATTAAATATTTTCTAATTAGTTCTATCTGGTACAGTACAGATAAAATGGTATAGTAGAGGAAATTATTAGTTCTATATGGTATAGTACAGATAAAATGGTATAGTGGAAGAAGACCTACGCTCTAATCGAAGCTCTGCCACTTGTTACTGTTGCCTTAAAAAAGTAATTTAACCTCTTCAAGACTGCTTTCTCCACTATTAACCAACTACTGAACTAGTTAATCTTTATAAGGTACTTTGAGCTTTTAAGCTATATTATTCCATTGAGCGTTAAGAGTATTTTAATGAGCTATTGCTTAAAAACAAAAACTACTTATGTGAATAAATACATTACATATACATACACATACAATATTTTGGGAAACTTAGATCTAACTTAGATGCTACTCTCTCAGATATTATTTTGGGGAACTAAGTTTCCCAAAATAATGATTTATAAAAGCCTATCAGTCATTTGTATATAAATGGATGTTTCTATAGTGCTAAAACCATTTTATTCTCTTGCCAGTTTACTATACTTTTTATTTATAGTAATAATTAATATGTAAATTCATCCTTTATCTTAAGAAGTATATTAAGTATCTGTATATCAATCAATTGATCTATGTATCTATATTGTCTGCCAGCCTGCCTGGTGTCTTAGCACAAATTATTCACTAATTACTAATACCACATATGAAATACAGAGTCTGAAACAATAATGAATCATTATTGTGATAAATAATCAATGTCCAAAATGGAAAAGTTTCCAGTATTCTATGACTAAATCCAAAATGACCAACAAATCATCTCAGTTCAGTCATGTGCTTCTGAAAGTTTGGAACATCCTTATCAACTAAATACCCTATGCAGATGCAGTGAAAGCAGTGCATGCTGAACAATGGTTATAGCATGGGCATCCACCTTATTTTACTTACATACTATTTTGATCAATCACAGCCTAGCCCATAGCTGATGGGGAGTACTTTCAGAATTGTTTTGTGTTCCTGCTTTTCACAAGACCAAAGGATATGCAAAAAAGACCAGTTGAAAAGGAGATGTAACTTTTTTTTTTTTTTTTTAGAATAAAAAGAATGAAAGAGAGAAAGGAAGAGGAAGAGATTTTAGAAAAAGAGAGAAAAGGAGAAAGAAAGAAACAGCAAAAGAAAGAAAAAATGAAAGAGAAAGAAAGAGGAAGAGATTTT